>PVIY010054857.1:0-14037 GCA_004026745.1 Myrmecophaga tridactyla
AGTTGCAAGTTTACAGTTCTAAGGCAATGAAAAATGTCCATATTAAAACAAGGCAATAAAAATGTCCAATCTAAGGCATCCAGGGAAAGATATCATGGTTTAATTAGGCTAATGAGGTTCAGGGTTTCTCTTTCAACTGAAAAGGCACATGGTGAACCTGGTGACATCTGCTAGCTTTCTTTCCAGACTTCTTGTTTCATGAAGCTCCCCCCGAGGGCATTTTCCTTCTTTATCTCCAAAGATCTCTGGCTGTATGGACTCTTATGGTTCTGGTAACTCTGAGGCTCTTTCCAAAATGTTTCCTCTTTTAAAGGATTCCAGTAAACTAATCAAGACCCACCTGGAATGGGTGGAGTCACATCTCCCTCTAATCAAAGGCTAATACCCACAATTGGGTGTATCACATCTCCATAGAGATGATCTAAAGCTTCTAACCTACAGTTCTGAATAGGGGTTAAAAGATGGATCAGGATTAAAACATGGCTTTTCTAGGGCACATAATCCCTTCAAACTGGCACATTCCACCCTCTGGACCCTGAAAAAGACATGTTTTTCCCATATACTAAATACATACATTCCATCACAATATCACAAAAGCAAAAATGTGTATTGGGTGTGTCACATCTCCATGGAGATACTGTAATCAAGTTTCCAACCTACAGTACTGTATAGAGATTAAAAGAAATGGCTGCCTCCACAAAATGGATTAGGATTAGAAAAATGGCTTTTCTAGGGCATATAATCCTTGCAAGCTGGCACAGTCCCAGATCTTTTTTGTGTGTTTGTATTTTCACTGAATTAACCATAGTGCCTTAAGGACTATAAACCCAAGCAATCCATCTACAGTTTGGTACTGGGGTTTTCTCTATTCACTGTTCAAGCATAAAATGTTGTAAGTTGTTCCCTCACCTTGAGGCTGGAAAGGTGCACGGATACCTCTGTTGGAGGCAGAATGATGATTGCAGAATGGGAAAGTGAGAGATGTTGGGAAAGAAGAGAAAAAGAAAATGGTGTGCTTAAATTAAAATATATAAAAAGCCGTTTAAGTTCCTTACATGAAATCTGTCAAGAAACATGAATTAATCATTAAATAATATTTAGTTGAGCGAGTATAGTAATTGGAAAAGACAATTTAGCTGTTAGTCTATTCCTATAAAATAGAGCTTAATATTCTTATCTTTTTCATCGTTATGTAGTCAATAAGAATTATGTCACAGATGAATTATTCAATGATTTTCAAGAGCTTATGAAGAAATTATGACATCAAGGTAACTGTACTGGTAAGTTATAGTGGAAGCAAAAGGAGAATTTTGGAATTCTCAAAACCATTTATAATGCTTCAGCAAGATTTTTTATTTTTTAAATCAGTGAATACCAATAATGTCCAGTAGAGGGGGGTAGAGGGTCAACTCATTTGAAGCTTTGTTAGAAGATCCAACTAAAAAACATTTTAAAATAATGAAAATCTAATCTCTTAGGGCAATATTTTAAAAATCTCTCCTTTGTGTATTTACTACAACTAATTCTTGCTTAACTACTTGATTTAACTTGATTTAATAGTATTGGTAGATGAAGTTGTGTAATTTGCCATAACACTAACTTGCTGAAACACATCAAGATCAGCTGTCATTCTAGAACACTAAATAATATTAATATAAGGATGGTGCATGTAGCTTCATGTACACGACTCTGTGAACACTGCTGTAATAATTCTCAAACCTTTTATTATTTCAACAGAGTCTACATTCATCTAAGTCACTCCATGCCTCAATTCAAAACCATATTTAATTCACAAAGCAAATACCTATGTAATCTGTGTAAAAATGAGCAATCGAGAATCACATAAATGCTAGTGCTTTACCTATTGCAAGCCTTCATCATGAAATAGTGATCACAGCAGAAATTAATTACTTGACCTGAAAAAATGCAATGCCGAAAATGAGGCAGAAACTTTTATTACCATATGGTAATCGTTAGATTATCAGACAAGCTGTCCTATTTATCAAACTGTCCCTATTTGTATTATTCATTACTTTGACACTTTTAATACCTTTGCTTTTTAAATGTATTTCTAATACAAAATGATGTCTTAGAAGAGGGTTTTGAGATTTAATAATTGGTAGGAAAATTTAGTTTGAAATAACTGGTGCATGCCCTTTAATCATGTGTGATTCAGTGAGGAGAGTATCATAGCTTGATTATAAACTCTGCCCACTCCTGAGCTCTGGTCATGTCTGGCATGCCTACCAAGCTATTTGATGGCTTATAGATGCTTGTTGCTTAAGGGGTCTCAGGAGCCTCTTGAGATAGAGAATCAGGCAAATAACAATACAGCAGACTAATATACCAGTAATAAATTGTTACTAACAACATTTTTTTTTTTGGTTTGGGAGGGGAAACTGGAAGGAAGTTCATGAGTAATCTTTATACAAAGGACATAGGTTCACAAGGTATAAGTAAAACACAAGCAATTCGAATGATTCAGCAAGTACAATGGTAATAGTTCAAATCTGATGCTTCCAACTTTCCTACAAAATGGCCTTTGAGTCCTCTCTGTTGAGGGGCCAGTTCTGATTTAGCTAGAGTGGCCAGGCATTCATAGGCTGGTTCTGGCACATGTAATATACTAATCCATGAAATATACGAATTCAAATCCAGTTATTTTATATTTATAGCACCTAAATTGAAATTGCTGATTTAAAATCAATTTGCTCCATCCAACTGTATATTTAAGAGCTATAGGAAGTACTAATTTAGGTGACGGTTTGAGGACACCAAAGCAGCCTTTATTACAAAGTTCCAGAGGGCTTTTTCAGAGACCCTGCATGAATGAAAGGAGAGGCAATTTCCAATTACATTATAGAGTGTATTGTTGAGATTGGTGAGATTTGTCTCTAAGTCCAACCTCATAGGATGGATAGCCAAAATGCTTTTGTGAAAATGGAACAGATTTAAAGAAAAGGTTATTTCTCTAAATCCTAAGACAATGGTCCACTGGCAGCTTGATCTGAATAGTTTTTTTTTTTTTTTTTACATGGGTAGGGACCAGGACTCAAACCCAGGTCTCTGGCATGTCACGCAAGAACTCTACCACTGAGCCACCGTGGCCAGCCCTGAATAGTATTTTTAATAGAATCTGACCCTAAAGGAAACAGAGAGATGTTCTGCCTCCTTTTCAAGAGTCTTTGAAACTGGTTATCTTCTCTCTGGTAGGAGAGGGCAGCACCTGGTGAACACAGTGATGGCTAGAAGATGCTCTGGGGGGAGATAGTGGAGGGGTAGGAGAATTCAGTAGGAGTGAATTTCTTAAAGCAAAGTGAGCTGCCTTCTGGAGATGTCGAGAAATACTTGTTGCAATGGGGATTTTGTAGGAGTCTGGAAATCCAACATTAGCAGTTGAGGTCAAGAGTCTATGAAACACAAACTATAACTGCACCTTAAACCCAGCAGAAAACTGGGGGAGATGGTTTTCAACTAGGTGTTAAAGGAAAGTAATTTTGATTTCTCTTGACATCTTTGGCAAAAGCTGCCTGGATCATGGTTATTTGAATTTGGAGGCCATAGTACAAGTGTTTCCTCAGGCAGTATTTGTTGACTGCCTTTTATATTTTCCGCATGTTGTTGGATATTCTAGAGGACGCAAAAGAAATACAACCCTCTCCCTGTCCTGTAGACGCTTATAGTCTGGTAGGAGAAATAACCTACATATATGAACAGCTTAAAAACAAAGTAAGGAACAAACAGATATCTGGTCAGTTCTCTTTTCTAGCACTTGCAATTATGCCAGATTGATGTACCGGAGATGAGCAATTCCTCTAGGCTAAGTTGAAGGGATAAACAGCAGATATGCAGTTCTCATTAACCCCATCTTCTAAACTCCTTTTCTCCTTTTATGCTTACCTCTCACCCTGCTGAATCACCATACAAGTGCAGACTTGCACTGTGTTAGTTAACATTGACTCAACTTCACATTTACATGGCCACTGCCCAGACATTTTTACATACCTTTGCCAGCCTTCTCAAATCACTGTATTCAAAACCATTCTGATTGCAATTAAACTATGCCACAGTGCATTGTTATTACTTAGAATTTTAAGGTGATACTTATTAAATGAGCTGTCTGTCTTATTTATGTAAAGTGGTTCTACTCAAATGTGCTCTATCAGCACCTGAAAAAATATCCATTATCCGGTATGGCCATTCAGAGAGCATGTTATGGAAAGAATAGGCTTTAGAAGTTCAGAGTCGTTGGTGGTTGAAAATATTCCAATTGAGAAAAAAAGGAAGGATTAGAGAAGACCCTCCTAGGGGGACATATTGCCTTTCTCTGCAAGTTGTAAATGAAATTGTGAAAGAAGTTTATTCAACGAATACCCTTTCAGTTATTCTGTATTTGTTTTTCTGAAGTAATCAGTGTGGATTATGCAAGTGAATTTAAGGTGGTATAATGTCACATGTGCTTCTTAAAGTTAAGGGCCATATGCAAACTTTCTTTCTATCCCCTGTGTCTTCTACAAATCTGGAACACAGGAGGTATTTAATAAATGTATTTTGACTATAGTCTTCAGTTGATGTATATAGGTCCAACTATAAGTAAGAAGTAGGTCTCTTACTTGATATTATAGGCATCTATTGTTGGTCAGCTAACTGAAATTATTTATTAAAGCAAGGTTACACAAAATCTTATGTATGCATACCTTGAATATTTCATTTTAATTTATAAGCATATATATTCATGACTGATCTTTTGATGCAGTGTTAAAGCCTTTTCCTAAGTATGGGTCAGTTGATCTGTTTGTCAATACCATGCTCTCTTTCTTGCTATAGCTTTATGTAAGTTTTGATATCAGGTGTAAGAAGTTACTCTTGTGTTGGTCTTCAAAATTGACTTGACTGTTTTTGGCTCTGTGACCTCCCACATAAATTTTAGTATCAGCTTTTCAAGTCCTTTCCTCCCCCTCCCACAAATTTAGAATGTGAATTAGAATCTCATTAGCTGTTAAAATAACTTGTGACACCAACTACAATAAGTTCTGTGACTAGCCATAACACGATTTTGACTCTACCCAGCGTTATTTCAGATTTCACAGGTTAAGGGTATGGTCCCCATAAGACGACCCGCACTTCAGACACCAGCCACAGTTGTGGATTCCACCTTCACTTCTGACCAACTGCCTACCAATTAATGGGTTTCCACTACTACCTCAGGTTTAATAATCCATAGAAGAACTGGCAGAATTTCGGAAAGTGCTGTACTTGGGATTACAGCTTTATTATAGGAGAAAGGATACAAATCAGAAGGAGCCAAAAAAAAGGAGACACAAGGGATGAGGTCTGGGAGGGTTTCAAATTCTGTTTCCAGGTCTTTTCCCTATGGAGTGAAGATGTATCTCTCTCCCACAAAATGATGCATGTCACGCTTCAGGGTAGCTCACCTGAGCTACAGGTTCCAGAGTTATTATTGGTGTTTCGTTGCATAACCTGATGGATTGAATCAATGCCCATATGGTTGAACTCAATCTCCAGCCCCACATCATCCCTGGAGGTTGGGCTGACATGACATGGATCAAAGTCCCTAAACCTTCTAATCATATGGTTGACCTTTCTAGTATGGCCACCGTCTACCTTAAGACTAGATGTTTACTGTCCTACCCTGAGTCACCTCCTTAGCATAACTGTCAGGTATGGTTTGGAGGCCTCACCAAGAATAGCAAAAACACTTCTATGACAAAAAATACCCAAAATTTTAAGTGTATTAGTGCATTTTACAGGAGCTGGGGACAAAGACAGGCCAGATTCTTTATTATGCAACATCAGATTACATTGGAAAAAAAAAGCAAGATCTGTATGATATTTAGTTTTCTTATTCCGAAAAGTGCTTCTTTTTTTAATTTTTCTTGTAATGTTTGAAATCTCTCAATTAAAACTTAAGATTTTCTCCATAAAATTCTTGATATTTTGGTTAGGTGGGTTACTAGGAACCTAATACTTGTAAATGGCATCTTTTGAAGAATTAAATTTTCTGAATTTTGTTGCTGGTTGTTCCAGTTTGCTAGCTGCCGGAATGCAATATACCAGAAATGGAATGGCTTTTAAAAAGGAGGATTTAATATGTTGCTAGTTTACAGTTAAAAGGCTGAGAAAATGTCCCAATTAAAACACTTCTATAGAAATGTCCAATCTAAGGCATCCAGGGAGTGATACCTTGGTTCAAGAAGGCCAATGAACTTCAGGGTTTCTCTACCAGGTGAGAAGGCACATGACAAACATGGTCAGGGTTACTCTCTCATCTGGAAAGGCAGGTGGCGTACATGGTTTCATCTGCTAGCTTTCTCTCCTGGCTTCCTGTTTCTTGAAGCTCCCCAGGAGGCATTTTCCTTCTTCATCTCCAAAGGCCACTGGACTCTGCTTCTCGAGGTTGTGTTGTTCTGCTCCCTCAGAATCTCTCACTTTCTCCAAAATATTTCCTCTTTTATAGGATTCCAGTAAACTA
Organism: Myrmecophaga tridactyla; assembly: GCA_004026745.1. NCBI lineage: Eukaryota > Metazoa > Chordata > Mammalia > Pilosa > Myrmecophagidae > Myrmecophaga > Myrmecophaga tridactyla. Next base: position 6,494 of record PVIY010054857.1, read on the forward strand.
ATCAAGACCCACCCAAATGGGTGGAGATATGCTTCCACTTAATCCGTCTTAACAACCACTCTTGATCAAATCACATCTCCAGGGAGATAGATGATCTAATTACAGTTCCAAACATACAGTACTGAATAGGGATTAGAAGAAACGACTGCCTTTACAAAATGGGATTAGGATTAAAACATGGCTTTTCTAGGGTACATACATCATTTCAAACCAGCACACTGGTGTTTACTAATGCAATTTTATTTAAATATAATATACATGCAAAGGAGTGCATAATGAATAAGTGCATACTTCAGTGGATTTTAACATACTGTTTTAACCAGAAGCTACGTAAAAAAATCTGAATGTTACTAAACCCCAGGGGCCCTATTGTACTCCCTTATATTCCCTACTGTCGTCCCAAAAAGATAACAACTAACATGACTTTTAAAACATACACTACTTTACCTACACTGTAACTTTATATAAATGATACTCTCTGTGTCAGACTCTTTTCACTCAATTCTGTGTTTGTTCTAATCGTTGTATAGTATTCTACTGTATTTATATGCCACAATTTATTTATACCTTCTGTATTTTTGGATTCTTGTATTATTTCCAGTTTTATATTATTATGAATAGTGTGTGAACCTTCTTGTGCATATTTTTGGTAATATAATGTATACTTTTCTGTTGTGGAATTCCTGGACCATAGGCTTTGCATAGGCTCAGGTTTAGTAGATTTTATGAAATGGTTTTCCAAAGTGGTTTGGAACTTGGTGGTATTAATTTACACTTCTCTAGCAGTTTATGAGTGCTCTAGGCGTTCTACATCCTCACCAATGCCTGGTATTCACTGTAACTTTCTGGTGGTATTACACTGTGGCTTTCATCTGCCACATTTCATTTCATTTCATACTGATGAATAATAAAAATCATTACCTTTTCATATATTTTTTTTGTCCATTTGCATCTCTCTTCATTTGTGAAGTAGATATTTAAGTCATTGGCCTATTTTTCTATGAGTTATCAGCTTAAAAAAAAAATGAAATGTAGGAATTCTTTGCATATTCCGGATATAGTTCATCCTGAATATTCCATAGCTTTATAATACTTTTCTTATTACCTACATCTAGTCATATTTATTTTTGTCATCCAGCATTTTTGTTTTGTTTACATATAAATTAGTCATATTATTATAATTATTGTTTCATGTGGTCAATATTATGTATTCTCTCTTATATATTTACAAGTATCTGCTCATCCTTCTTCTCTGCATCTTATTCCTATAATCTGAGTCCAGTATCCCTCTTGCTGAAGATCTCCTTTAGAAGTGAGGGTCTATTAGTGGTAAGGTTTTTGTTTATCCAAAAATGTCTTTATATTGCCCTTTTTCTTGACTAATAATGTGGTGGAATACAAAGATCTAAGTTGACAGTTTTTCTCAGTGTTTTGACGAAATTACTTCACACTCTTCTAGTTTCTGTTTTTACTTTGGAAATCTGTTGTCAGTCTTTTGTTGCTTTGTGGATAATCTACTTTCTTCTCTTGTTTTTATAGTCTTTTGGCTTTTAATTTTATTCAATTTCGTAGGTTTTGAGTTATTGTATTTGTTATTGATTTGTTTTCTGAATGTGGCAATTTTTGTCTTTTATCAGTTCTGGAGAAATTTCACAATATTTCCTCTTCTCCAAACTCTATATTTTCTTTCTAGAGCTTTTCTTAGATCTGCTTGTCTCTTCTTATTCTCACTTTCATTTCTCTGAATTTTTCTTTCAAATTTTCCAACTTTTCATCTCTCTCTGGTGATTTTTGTTTAATCATTTCAGATTTATATTCTATTTTACTATACCTCTCTTTAACCATATCTAATCTGTTCTTTAACCCATTCTCTGAGTATTGTGTTATTTAATTTTTTATTTCTAGAAGTTCTATTTGAATTTTCACTAATATTTTTAATAAACTTTTTTATTTTGGAATACTTTCAAACTTCCAAGACAGTTACAAAATTAATGCAATTCCCATGTGGAGAGCTTCAACTTAATCCTATCCTCCCAGATACCCAGATCCATCAATTTTAACATTTTCCTATCTTTGCCATATCATCTCTCTCTCTGTCCATCTGTCAGTTCGTCTATCTATCCATCCATCCAACCATTTTCTGAACACTTGATTGTAAGTTGTATACATCATGCTCCTTGAACTCTTAATACTGGCATGTGGATTTTCCAAGAAGATATTCACTTATGCATCCACCTTAAGTGCAGTTATCAAGTTCAAGTAATTTGATATAAAGTTGAGTGTTCTATATTCCAGGCTTTTCATATATCCCAATAACGTCCTTTTGAGCCTTTTCTTCTCTCTTTTTAGATCCCATCCAGGATTACATATTGCATTTAATTGTCAATGTCTCTTTAGTTTTTCTCTCTTTCTTTCTTTCTTTCTTTCTTTCTTTCTTTCTTCCTTCCTTCCTTCCTTCCTTCCTTCCTTCCTTCCTTCCTTCCTTCCTTCCTTCCTTCCTTCCTTTCTTCCTGTCTTTCTTTCTTTTCTCTCTCTCTCTCTTTTTTAACTGTGGGAACATATATAAACATAAATTTCCCATCTTCAACACTCCCAAACATACCATTCAGTCTGATTAATCACATTCACAATGTTGAGATACCTGTACCACCTTTCATAACTAAAACTTTCCCATCTCCCCAAATAAAAATCCAATTCCCATTATGCATTAACTCTCCATTTCTCGTACCCAATATTTGGCAACCTGCACTCTACTTCCTGTATTTATGAGCTTGCATATTCTCCAGTATTTTCTTTGTAGTTACCATGGGGCTTGAATTTAACGTCCTAAACATACCACAATCTTGTTTGCTTCATTACTGACTTAACTTCAATAGCATACACAGATTATGTTCCTATACTCCTCCATCCTGCCACATTTATGTAGTTCTTGCCACAGACTATATGTTTATACGTTGTGAATCCAAAACCACTGATTTATCATTACATTTTATGCATTTGCCTTTTATATACTGTAGGAAGTAAAAAAAAAAGGTGGATAAAATAGTACTGATATTCATATTTACCCATGTCATTACCTTTACAGGAGTTCTTTATTTCCTCATGTGGCTTCTATCTATTGTCTGTTATCCTTTCCTTTCCACCTGCAAGTTTCTCTTTCTCTTTAATGTCTAGTAGGGCTGGTCTAGTAGTGATAAAGTCCCTCATTTTGTTTACCTAGGAATGTCTTAATTTCTCCCTCATTTTTTGAAAGCCAGTTTGCTGGGCATATAATTCTTGATTGGCATTTTTTTTTCTCTTAGTACTTTAAATATGCCATCACTGCTTTCTTGCTTCCATGGTTTCCAGTGAAAAATTGGAACTTTATCTTATTGAGACTTCTTGTACATGACATGTTGCTTCTCTCTTGTGGCTATCAGACTTCTTTGTTTGTCTTTGTCTTTTGACAGTTTGGTTATACTATCTCATTGTGTAGCTCTATTTGGGTATACCCCATTTGGAATTTTTTGAGTGTCTTGGATGTGTATATTCATGTCTTTATTAAATTTTGGAAGTTCTCAGCTATTATTTCTTTGAATATTCTTTCCCAGTTTTTGGAGATTGACCTTTACAAGTCCTCTTCTTCAGAACTTTTCCATAGAATGAGTTCAGAGGATATTTTGAGGCCAAGGCATAGGGGCCTCTCTGATCCTTCCTGCACATGCATCTTGTCTTGGACATGTACAAATAGCCCTAGGAATTCCCCCATATACACAAACACAAAGTTCCTCTTTCCATAGGAAAATTTTCTGACATCCCAGGCACTGCACCATATATCCCATAGCCAGCAATTCCTTGCTCCAGGTAGTCACGACTTGATGCTCTCCTACAATATTCTGTAGGAAAGTTCTGTGAGCTGCCCTCTATATGTAGAACAAGTTCTACAATGGAAAATCTGTAATGAGTGTCCTAGTTCAGCCCCTCAAGTCACCACCAGAGACTGGGTCAGACAAACATGCTCCCAAGAGTGTAGGCTGGCATTAAGGGTGTAGGCTAACTCTGTATCAAGCTGGTGAAGGGTCCATCCAGGATACTATAAGATACTACCATTTCTTTTTTCTTTTTCTTTTTCTTTTTCTTTTTCTTTTCTTTTCTTTCTTTCTTTTTCTTTTTCTTTTTTTTTTTTTTCACACGGGCAGGCACTGGGAATCACACCCGGGTCTCTGGCATGGTGGGTGAGAACTCTGCCTGTTGAGCCACCGTGGCCTGCCCAGTATCACTTTTAAGTTGTCTTTTTTCTTGATTTGTGAGAGCTCACTAATCTTTTTTATGGTATCATGTACCATTTTTTATTTTGACTCATCTTTTAGTTCTTTTATCGTTTAAATATACATATTTTATATTATTATATGCAACATTAAGCATACATATTTTATAGTCTGTAAGGATTATATTATCTGAATTTTCTTGAAATCTGTCTTGTTCCTTTTGATGGCTTTTATCCTTTAGGTTTTTAAAAGTTAGCTTGTGATGGGGGCTGACATCATCAACATAGCAATGTAAACTGCTACTGAAAATCTCTCCTCAGAGATTCAGCACTGAAAAAGAAAAAACAATCGTGACTGGAGAGGGACCCTAAAAATCCTGAATTGAAGAAGTAGAAGGATATTAGGTAGGAAATTTCCATCCCAGACCAGCTGGTCCTCTCCCTTCCACCACACTCAGTCTCTCAGCATGGGACAAGAGAAACAGCAGCAGGGACCTGTCCCAATAGAAACACAGAACATGTATTCTCTCACAGCAGTGGACAGACCCTTACCTTTTGGAGACCTGGAGGACAGGGGAGAGCATTTCAAGGCCCAGGTCAGTGATAAACAGAGAGTCTGAGAAATCATGGATAGAAGCTGTGTTTCCAACCCTTTGTCCTAAAGTTCTTCCTCCATCCTGTGAGCAATGCAGTGAGAGACCTGATTCCTACCTGGGAGAGGCTAAAGACAGGAACAACTGGGGCTGTTCTCTGCCACAAATAAAGTGGGGGACACAGACCAATATTGAGCCAAATTTTGGCCTGCAAAGAGAGAAAACAAGAAACCTGCTTTTAAAGCCATACTTGGAGAACTGTAACCACTGCTCTGAGAGGGAGTAAGTTATTGAATAGTGCCATCTGCTCAGCAGAACAGAAAATTCAAGAGAATTGAAGGGCTTTTTCAGAGACTGCCCAGAAAATTATTTTAGTTTGATTGGAGCAGGTCTAGACCCCCTGCATGGGAACTTGCCTCTGTTTTTGGCCAAGAAACACATATGACCGAATGGTTAAAGCAGTGCCCTAAAACAAACCCAGGTTTTGCAGTAAGGTGATAAACAGAACAACACTTGGAGGCAGCAAACCTGTTTTATCAACAAACAGAGACGTTGCTGTGCTGCTCAGGGCCTACTCCCATCCCTAAGGCAGGCCACTGTAGGTGCCTGATTTTAAGGGGAAACTGGGGGTAAAGAACAAATCTGACAACTGGCTGGTGAGCAAGATGAACAGGTAGAGAACAAATCCAACCAACAGGAAAACCATAGGCAAAAGAGATAAAACTACCTCTAGAATAAATGAAGCAAAAAAATCAGATGCCTCAACCAGCAGAAAATCACAACTTATACCAGGAAGAATGAAGATATATGGCCCAACCAAAGAACAAATTAACACCTAAACTGAGATACGTGATTGAAACAACTAATTAATGATGTTAAAACAGATCTTCTGGGTGCACGGGTAGTTCAATGGTTAGAATGCCTGCCTTTCATGCGGGAGATCCGGGTTCAATTCCTGGACCATGTGCCAAAAACAAACAAACAAAAAAAACCCTCAGATCTTCTAAATTAATTCAACAAGTTGAAGGAAAATATGAAAAAAAGACATGAAGAATATAGAGTACACAGCGTGTCTATAGAGAAGAACTCAAAAGGTTGAAAAAACAAATGGCAAAACTTATGGGAATGAAAGGCACAATAGACGTGATGAAAAACAAAATAGAGACATACAACAGCAGATTTGAAGAGGCAGAAGAAAGAATCAGTGAACTAGAAGTCAGGACATCTGAAATTTTACACATAAAAGAACAGGTAGGTAGGGAAAAAAATAGAAGGGTTTGAGCAGGGTCTCAGGGAACTGAATGGCAATATGAAGCACATGAATATATATGTTATGGGTGTCCCAGAAAGAGAGCAAAAGGGAAAAGGAACATAAAGAATAATGGAGGAAATAATCAATGAAAATTTCTTAACTCTTATGAAAGATATAAAACAAGTCTAAGAAGCACAGAGTACCCCAAACAGAATAGCACCAAATAGACCTATGCCAGGATATTTACTAGTCAAATTGCCTAATGTCAAAGACAGAGAGAAATCTGAAAGCAGCAAGAGAAAATGATCAACCACATACAAGGGAAACTCAGTAAGACTAAGGGTGGATCTTTCAGCAGAAACCATGGAGGTAGGAGGCAGTGGGATGATATATTTAAGATACTAAAATAGAAAAACAACCAACCAGGAGTTTTGTTTCCAACAAAACTGTCCTTCAAAAATAAGGGAGAGTGGGTGGTGTGGTGGCTCAGTGGCAGAATTCTCGCCTGCCATGCCAGAGACTTCATGGTGCCTGTCCATGAAAAAAAAATGAGGGAGAGGTTAAAATATTTACAGGCAAACGGACACTGAGAGAGTTCATGAACAAGAGACCTGATCTACGAGAAATTTTAAAGGGAGCACCACAGGCAAATAGAAAAATACAGGAGAGAGAGGTTTGGAGAAAAGTGTAGAAATGAACATTAGTAAAGGTTACTGTATTAGTTAGGGTTCTCTAGAGAAACAGAATCAGCAAGAGATATCCATAACTATAAAATTTATAAAGGTGTCTCACAAAACTGTGGGGATGTAGAATTCAAGGTCTGTAGGGCAGGATGCAAGCTGGCAGTTCCAATGAAGTTCCTCAATGAACTCTCAGGAGATGCTGGCTGGGAAATCATGGTAAGAGTCCAAGATCTGTAGGGCAGGCCAGAAGCTGGCAGTTCTATTGAAGGTCCTCAGCAAACTCTCAAGAGAGGCTGGATGGCTGAAGCAGGAAGAGTGATTGTCCCTTTTGAATCCTCCTTAAAAGCCTTCGGTGATTAGATTAAGCATCATTCATTGCAGAAGACATTACCCTTAGCTGAAAGCAATCAGCTGTGGATGCAGCCAATGTAATCATGATTTAAGTCCCTGAAATGTCCTCATAGCAACAAACCAGCCAGTGCTTGCCCAACCAGACAACTGAGTTCCACCACCTGACTGAGTTGACACATGAACCTGATCATGACATAAAAGTAATGGAGTTAAAAGGGGAAAAAAATAAGATACAACAGATAAAATCTAAAAGGAAAAATGGTTGAAGAAAGTACAGCCTTTATGGTAATAACATTAAATATGAATGGATTAAACTCCCCAATCAAAAGACATAGATTGGAAGAATGGATTAAAAATAAAAACAGGATCCATCTATATGCTGTCTACAAAAGACTCAGTTAAGACCCAAGGACAAAAAC
>PVIY010054858.1:0-14027 GCA_004026745.1 Myrmecophaga tridactyla
GAGGAGACCAGGACCATGTGACAGAGGAGCCCAGGAATGAGTGACGGAGGAGCCCAGGACCATGTGACGGAGGAGCCCAGGACCAGGGATCACCAGCAGCCAGCCCCAGAACATCACAGTGTTCTGGGAGAAAGCATCACCTTGAAGAAGTCTTGATTTTGGACTTTTCCCAGCCTCAAAACCATGAGCAAATAAATTCCTGTTGTTTAAGCCAACCATTGCATGATATTTGATTTAGCAGCCAGGAAACAAAAGCAATTCCTTTCCCTCTAAACAGGAGTCCCCTCTCCCTAAGGATTCACCTCAGCAAATGGCACCACAATCTATCCATGGCATAAGCCAGAGACCAGGAGTGGGGCTGGACACTGTACTCGGTTCTAATTCGTCTCCATTACCTTCTGGTCTTATCACCCTTTCTGTCCTCCAGCTGTCCATTTCTCTCTAGGTCCCAGCCATAGGGTGGGATGCAATCTGAATTACCATATTAAAGACGCTGAGAAGTCCTGCACACACACTAAACAAACATGAAAAACCCTTTGAACTGTGTCATGGCGCCAAACTGTCTTTGACCCAGGAACACTTCCCCTGCAGCCCATCTCTGAAGGCTTCTCTGCCTCGGCAGTAGCTCCTCTTTTGGAGGTGCCTGTGGCGTTTCGGCTTGACCTGATCAGAGTTGCTTCACAGATTTGGCAAAGTGGGTGTGGTTTGCTTCATTTTTCAGTGTCACACTGCAGGATTCAGAAGTGGGGACCCACCTGTGACATGGAGAAACACTCGTCGGGGGGCTCAGATCCTGGTGTGAGGAGAGGAGACAGGTTGAGAGCTGCTTCTGCATCAAAGCCCCTCCAAGGACACAGAGTGGGGCCACCCCACTGAGCCAAGGAGACATCTCCTGGCTCCTGAAGAGGTCCCTTCCCCTGCCTTCCGTTCCCCTCTCTCACAGAAGGACAGGGCTCATCAACCCAGGTTATTGGTTAGATCTGATGGGCCATATTCCTGGGCTACTTCCACAAGGATTGTGAGCCAAAATCAAGAGTTTGGGAGCTTTTTGTTGTTTTTAATTAATAATTTTTTTTTGGGGGGGGCAATAAAACCAGGAAGTTCTCTCCAATCTCAGAGAGTAGCAAGACAGGTCTGTGCCTTTTTCTAGGGCAGAACATATAGTAATGTGCAGCCCAGAAGGAGAAGTACAGAGTGTTCGCTTGGAAAGCTCCTGCCAACTTGGTTTTCTTTTTCTCTGTGGAATACATTGATTAAAACACTTCAAAACCACAGGCCAGGAATGTATCCATGTCATCACCACATGCTTTCTTAAACTGTGGGAGCTCTGCTGTTCCAAATCTCTAAACTACACTCCTTCAGTGATTTCATTCAACATATTCGTTTAGGTTTCTATTTATTATATTTATATCACATATTATAAATTATATTCATTATTTATTTTTAATATTCATTTATTTAGTAGTTTATTTCTAATATTCACTTAGGTTTCTATTCATTTATATATATATATGTATATATACATATTTTTTTGGTTGGGGGGGTACATGGGTAGGGATTTGAACCCAGGTCTCCCTCATGGCAGGTGAGCATTCTACCACTGAACCTCCCGTACACCCCTCTATTTATTTTTAATATTCATGTATTTGTTATGTATTAAATTTTTATATTATAGTGTAAATTATATTCATTTATTTATTTTAATATTCATGTATTCAATAGTCCATTTGTTGCTAACGCTCACCTAGGTTTCTATTTATTTATATAAACATCTATTTGTTCAACGGGCGCTTACCGTGGTGGCGCTGTTTCAGATGCTGGGCATACAGCGGTGAGCAAAGTAGTCAAATCCCTGCCTTTGCAGGGCAAGGAGGGAAGCGGGCCGCGTGCAGATAAACAGAAAACACACTGACAGTAAAACTGCAAGCAGCAGGTGGCAGGTGCTGTGAGGAGGCGTGGCTGGGCCAGGGGTGGGGCGGGGGGCCTGGCTGACCTGCCCAAGCCCAGAATGGCCGTGGGCCGTGGTGGGGCAGGGCGGGCACGAGTGGGCCCGGGCCTTAGATTCCACCGTTCAGTGCTACTTGGCATCGATGATGCGTCTCGGTCCCTTTTGTAGACAGGCCTACAGATCCTTCTGTCTACACAGAGCAAGCATCACATGCTTTAAAAAAAATTCCTAATCTTAGTGAATTTAAATGATCGTCTGTGCCTAAACAAGCATGCGTTTTCTTTAAATGTATATTTCTTCTTTAAACTTAAATATAGAAAGCACTCCTTGGAGACAGACTTTTTCTAATTTTGTCTACAAGACTGCCTTGCGTGAGACACAGAAGTGAATACGTGAATGAATATTCTCACCACACCGGCCTCCAAGTAGGATTTGAGTCTGAAAATGTGGGCATCCTTCTGCTCGGCTATGGCAGGGGACATTCTCATTTCACCTGAGCTGCCCCCAAATCTAGGACTGCTCTCCAGTAAAGGCAGTCGCTGGATCAGGTGCAAACTGCTGAGCTCCAGGAAAGGACAGTGCCCTGGGGGTCCTCCGTGCTGTCTGCAGATACTGTAAAGTGCTGCCAGACTGGAACCTGAATGACAGTTTCCAGATTCACCTCGTTTGGGCAGACGTCCCTGCACCTCAGCTCCAGCCCCATCTTCCCTCTCTATGATCCCGAGACCTCCCTGCCTAACCATGCTTTGCCACTCTGTGACATCACTCCCAAAGGTCCCCCTGGTCCGTCTGTCCCAGCCCTTGGCTGCATGGCTAGAGCAGTGCTACCCACTCTTCCCTTTCCTCAGGGTCGCCATGATTTAGGGGGCTGCCGCGGGCCCTGGGACCATGCTCTGAGCTGCCCGCCTGAAGGGCCATGAGTGTGGCTTTGCAGACAGCCCCTGGCTTGAAGACTGCCCTGCCCCTTTGCTGACTGGGCAGCCGTAAGCTCTTTCAGCCTCAGCTTTCTTAACTTGAAGTGGTCATAGCTACACTGTAAGTTCGGGGTGCTTTGGAATGCCCATCTCCTGGTATATGACTGATGCTCTACCAATGAAAACTTGGGATTCATGAGTCTTTACAACTCTTATTGTGCCCATACTAGAAGTCAAAGGATTGCCATCTTCTACTCTACATCCGGGACTTGTACTGCATGACATAACAGAGGCACGTTTAGCACATGGCCAGGCACCTAAATGCTTCAGCAGCAGTGGCTGTTGCCTTGATCATTCTTAGTATTCTTGTGCAAATCTTTCCTGAACCCACATGATGAACATAAAAGACCTACTTCATAATCAACCCCACATTTAATTTTCATAGCAAAATGTTGTAGAACGGTGAGCGCTGCCTTTGAGGATTAAGCATATGTCTGCAGCAATCTGTTTTTACTCTGAGAAGCCGAAGCTAAAACATCAGCCTCTGCACACCTTGCCTGTACTCCAGCTCTGAGTCGATCTGGCCAGACCTGCCACTGAGAGGAACAAATTATGAAGATCTTTGTGCAGGGCAGTTTGAACTGGCCTTCCTGTTGCTTATAAACTAACTTGCAACCCAAACTGCTGCGAAATCTCTGCATGTCAGATATTTTTTCTCCTAATTGATAAGAAAGTGCTCAAAAATAGAATTGTCATCTGATGGATCCTGGAACTAATTGCCTTACACATAGCAGGCTGCTAAATGTGACTGGCATTCTCCCTTCACCTCAATGGTTCCCAAGGAAACGTGGCTAATACGTTCATGAGTAACATTTGCCTCGTGAATTCCAGTTCACTGCAGTAGGCATACAACATGGCGGAAAGTACCAAGAATGTCGTTTCATTTGTTTTTTTCTCCCTAGATGAAGTGTGGAAAAGTCTCAACCGAAGATTAAACAAGTCCTCAGCCAATCATCAAAAATTAATCAGCATCTATACTTTTCCCATAATTCGAAATCCCTTTTCCTAGGTGTTCTACTGTTTATCAAAACACTGAAGCATTTAAAATCCCAAACTACAGAATGTTAACACTAGTTATCCTTGCTCTAATGAAGGACATACTTCATATAGAGTATATGCAAAGTGATATTTTCAACATGTTAATAAAGAAAATGAAATTGTTAACCTAGAAAGGATAACAATTTTTAAATTTTTCTTTGGTATACTTTCTTTCATTTTCTCCCATGAGCATTTGTAACATTTTTTTAATGTTATGATATATTTCAACCTCCTGAAAAGTATAGAGCTTATTAGAATGAATACTTGTATACATTGTCCAGATCTTGTTTTACTTTTTTTTTTTGGCATGGGCAGGCACTGGGAATTGAACCCAGGTCTCTGGCAATGCAAACAAGAACTCTGCCTGCTGAGTCACTGTGGCCTACCCTTGTTTTACTTTTATAATCAGAAGCAACAATAGTACTAACAACAATAAGACTAAATTTACCATCTTCCCCTCCAAAACAGTCCTTCCTGACTTCCAGTTTCTGTCAAGGGCAACATCTTAATCCCACATAATTGACACAAAATATTTAGAGCCGTGATTGAAGGTTACCTAATCAAATCCTATCAATGTTTTTCAAAGCAATCCCAGTACGTCATCACTTTTGCTATTTCATTTTAATAGCCTCAGTTTCCACTCTTTCCCTTATTTTAATCCTTTCTAGGTTACCAATTTCATTTTCTTTATTAACGCTTTGAAAATATCACTTCGCTGTCTCCCTGCTTCATCAGAGCAGTTAAGAAATTAATAGTGAGTCTAATTGTAATTCCTTTGCAGGTAATCTATTTTGTTTTTCACCTTTTCCCTTTGTGTAATTTTAAGCTCATTTATCTTTGGTATTCTACAATTTCTCTATGTTATGTCCAGATAAAGATGTCTTATTAATTATCCTACTTAGCCTTAAATTGGCTTCCTGAACCTGAGAAAGCAAAAGTGTTTTCATCATTTCTGGAAATTCTTAATGATTATGTCATCAAATTTGCTTCTCTTTTATTCTTTCTTTTTCCTCCTTTTCCCAGTCTATTAAGATATTTGAGGGAAGCTCTCACTTTGTTCTCTATGTCTCTTAATCTTCATATTTCATCATCTCATATTATGCATTCTGGGTGAGTTCTTCAAGTTTTTCTTCCACTTTACAAAATCTTTCTTTGGCTGAGTCTATTCTGCTATTTTATCTGTTTATGGAGTTTCAATTATCACATTTTTCATTTCTAGAAGTTCCATTGCACCTTTAGGACTAGGGCCCAGCACATAGAGCCTGGAACTGAAGCCAGCAAAGTTGAAGAAGAGAGAAGGAAAGGAGAGTAAGCATGTGCTGCAGAGATTGTTGTAGCCCAGGACTGCCCTTGTCCTTTAAGGGTGGGCAGGTTATTTGAATCAACCCTCTTGATGTAAATAATTTAGCAAGATGGATAAAACATATATATTTTTTAATTGTTAAAGCATAAAAGCATTGAGAAGAAAGTATGAAATAGCCAGGCCAAACTTGAAAAGAAAATTGGAACCCAGAGAAGTGAACAAAATTGGGAGTCAGAGCTGAGGCATTTGCCTGTGGGAAAACTCTGAATTATCATTTTTTTAATAGCACCATAAGGCAAGAGGGACAGAGATCAAAATCCAGGAACTACAAATGTGGGGAGCCCAACACGACACCCTGCTGGTGGAAGTGTCCAGGAAGTACATCAGCGCTTGCACTGAGTTCAAGCCTGGGTGGTCCAGGAAACTGCAGGTGTTGCCGGTGCTGACAGAAGAGACACAGATCGCTGAGGCAGGTCCTGCGCCCAGACTCTCCAACTCTCCTTACAAATAGGTTTTCAGATGCAATGACCGGCACACATCAGAGTCCTACCAGCACATAAGGAAACCAGACTTCATGAGGGAAATGAGCAAAACAACAAACAACATAAAAAAACCCACAGAAACTTCAAATATCGGAATTCTCATATAGAGACTAAAAAGCAACTATTGCTTCTGTGTGCGAAAAAAATAAAAAACAAACAGAGATAGCATGAAGAATTATCTGGTGTTTTAGTTATCAAATAATCAACTGGATAATCAAATAGTGATGGGGAAGTTTCTATTTATAGAAATATTCCAGCTAATAAATGATGAAAGAATGATGACATTAGAAAACCACCATTTTGCAATCCCTAATAAATGGATGAATAAAGGCATTAAACATCACTGGCTGTTAAAATGGATCCAATATAGAAAGTCTGAACTGTCAAAAAAGTAGAGCAAAGAACGTGATAAATATGTAGACAAATCTTAAACACTGTTATCTAAAAGAATAATGTACTGTGGGACTTAGTATTTATATAACTAAAATATGCAATAGCAATGGAATATAACTCAGAGTCAGTAAGTGGAAATAAATTTTCTAAGATCCTTTGAGAAGATGTTAAAAAGGGCTTCAAAAGTTCAGCAGAAATGGGGGGTGTGAGGGCAGTTCAGTGGTAGAATTCTCTCCTGCCATGCAGGAGACCTGGGCTTCATTCCCAGCCCATGCACTTCCCAAACAAACAAACAAATGAACCAAGCAACAAAAACAAACTGTAATTCAACAAATGGTTCTGCAATAACAAGTACTTACATGGAAAAAAGAATGAAATGTGACCCCCACCCCATACAGCATGCAAAAAAAAAGTTCACCAGAAATATTGCAATTTCTAGGGTAACCACCAAAAGAAAAGGCAGAGAGTAGAGAGAGAAAGTAAAATGATAAAAGTAATCTATCTTAAACAGGCAAAGAGAAGGGCGTTAGGTGGGGCAACTAGAAAGTACACAATAAGAGGGGAAAAGATTTAAACAAATAGTAAGTACAAAATGAGGGAGGTAGAGATTTATATCTATATAGAGATTTAAGTACTAAAGGTCCAATTAAAAGTTATATATTATCAGATTGGACTTTTAAAATCCAACCACATGCTATTTCCAGTAGATGTTTCTGAACATGAGGTTGCAGAAAATTGTTAAGTATAAGAAGAAGAGATATATAATGTAAAAACTAACAAAAAGCGGTTGTCTGTCTATATTAATATCAGATAAAATAAACTTTAAGGCAAAAAAAAAACATTACTAGATGTAAAGAGGGCCTCTACCACTGATATATATATATATATATATATATTTTTTTTTTTGCATGGGCAGGCACTGGGAATCAACACAGGTCTCCGGCATGACAGACAAGAATTCTACCACTTGAGCCATTGTCGCACCACCCTACATACTGACTTTCAGTGTTCAGTTCTTCAAGAATCCACTTTACACTGGTGTGCATTTAATAATATGGCCTCGGGCGGCTGCTGTGGCTCAGCAGGCAGAGCTCCGACCTGCCGTGCTGGAGGTCTGGAGTTCGATCCCTGATGCCTCTTGCCCATATGCAAATTAAAAAAAAATAATAATAATAATATGGCCTCACCCAAAGCAATTTACATATTCAATGCAATCCCAATACTAACTCCAACAAACTTCTTTGCAGAAATGGAAGAGCTAATCATTAAATACATGTGGAATGATAAAACCTTGAATAGCCAAAAAGTCTGGAAAAAGGAGAGTAAAGTTAGAGGATTAACATTTCCCAATTTATTTCAAAGCTACAGTAATCAAAACAGTACAGTACCAGCACAAGACAGACATATAAACTAATGGAATGGGTTAAGAATTCAGAAATAAACCCTTACATATGTGATTACTTGATTTTTGACAAGAGTGTTAAGTCCTCTGAATGGGGAAAGAAGGGTGCTGGAAAAACTGGATATCCTTAGCAAAAGAATGAGTGTGGATCCCTCACTTACAGTATATACCAAAACTAATTCAAAATAGATCAAAGGATAAAATATAAGAACTAAAACTATAACATTCCTAGAACAAAATCTAAGGGAATATCTTCTGGATCTTGTATTAGGCCATGGATTCTTAGACTTTATGAGCAACAGAAGAAAAAATAGATAAACTGAACTCTTCATCGAAATTAAAACTTTTGTGCATCAAAGGACATTATCAAGAAAGTGAAAAGAGAACCTACAAGAGGGGAAAAATATTTGGAAACCATATATCTAAAAAGGATTTAATATTCAGAATATATAAAAAATTCCTACAACTCAACAATAAAAAGACAAATAACCCGATTTTTAAAAATGGACCAAGGACTTGATTAGACATTTCTCCGAAGACACACAAATGGCCAATAAGCATGAAAAGGTGTTCCACATCATTAGCCATTAGGCAAATGCAGATCAAAGCCACAGTGAGATACCATCTCATACCATTAGGATGGTTATTATTTTAAAAACAGAAAACAGTAAGTGCTGGTGAGGATGTAGAGAAACAGGTACCTGTGTGCATTTTTTGTTGAGAATGTAAAACGATAGCCACTATGGGTAATAGTTTGGCAGTTCCTCAGAAAGTTAAGTATAGAATCATCACATGACCCAGCAATCCCAATTCTTGGTCTATTCGAAAACAAATTGAAAGCAGGAATTCAAACAGATGTTTGTATGCTATTGTTGATAGACGCATTATTCACAATAACCAACAAGTGGAAGCAACCCAAGCATCATCAAAAAGTTGTATATTCATACACTTGAATATTATTCTGCTGCAAAAAGGAATGAAGTTCCAACACATGCTATAAGGTGGATCATCCTTAAATACGTCATATTGAATGAAATAAGGCAGACACAAAAGGACAAACATTGTATGATCTCACTTATATGAAATAACTGGAACATGCAAATTCAGAAAGTAGAATACAGAGTACCAGGGGAAGGGGTGGGAAATGGGGAATGTGGAGCCCAGGGCCCGGGACCCACCTAAATGGCCCATAACAAACCTGCTTTAGCCAAGGACAAAGGTCAAGAAAGTAAACAGTCTCCCCGGTGGGGGAAGAATGGAACCACCAATGTAAAAATGGCATTGACTGTATCCGAGTCTTAAACACCAATGTTAGTAAAATATCAGGTCTTGGGCCCTTTTAATGATTATATTAGAGACCTGATGTCCTCATACTATCTGGAAAGTCTCCGTTCTAAAATCATATATTACTTTTTGCACCCCTGTCCCCTGAGGAGCTCTATCCTCCAGACTGGCTACCACTGGGGAATCTCTCAGGTTTGTTAGTCCCAAGAAATCTATGTCTGCTTCTGTGCCTGGCATGTTTTTTGGTCTTACAGCAGCACCAGCCCATGCGCTGTATGAATTCAGTCTGGGTCTGAACAAGGAGTTAAAGTTTAATGGCTGAGGGTGCAAGGGTGGTTCAGTGGTAGAATTCTCGCCTGCCATGCAGGAGACCCGGGTTCGATTCCCAGCCCATGCACTTCCCAAGCAAGCAAATAAACAAATTAAAAACCAGAGAAAACAAAAATTCAGCAAACGGTACTGCCATAAAGGGATACTTACATGAAAAAATAATGAAATGTGACCCCTGCCATACAGCACACAAAGGGAAAAAAAAAACAAAAGAAAGAAAAGCTTATGGAAAAATTTTGACAATGGATGGTAGCATAACATTGCACATGAAATTAACTCTTGAATTGTACGCTTGGAAGTGTTTGAAATGGGAAATTTTATGTTGTATATGTTACCACAATAAAAATTTTAAAAATGACTTCAAAATACATAAAACAAAAATTTTCAGAACTGCAAAGAGAAGGAAAAAGTCATAAATATGGTGAGAGATGGTATAAGACCTAAATTTAACCATGCCTGAAACTAGAACAATTGTTGAAACTGTCAGTTATATAAGCCAATACTTTTCAATTATATTAAATCAGTCTGAGTTGGGTTTTCTGTTCCTTGTGATCAAAAAGTCCTAATAACTTATTTAAACTGCCTAGAAGGAGTCAAATGGAGTAAGCTAGGATTGAATTTTCTCAGGGCAGTAGTTATAAGTACAGCTCCCAGAGTCAGAAAGAGCATGATTTTCACTGTATGTGAAACTCTGGGCAAGTCATAAAATCTCTCTGGCCTCAGCTTCCTTATCCTAAAAATAATAATATTGGCAATACCTACCATAGATGATGTATGAAAAATAAGTATGATCACTCAATATCTGATACATAGTATAACTACTAAACAAATCTGAGTGCTACAAACTTCTGCTCAAATGTTACTGTATCCAGAGAGCCTATACTACTCCCCTAAATAAAATACAATTCCTCTTTCCTTGCAATGGTACTTTCTGACTCTCACACTCTTTTACTTTTCTTTAACCTTTACCACCACCACAATTAGTCAGCTCTTCTGGCAATAATGCTTTGTATTGATCCCCCTCGATCTCAGTGGTTTTCAGCAGCAAGTATTTACTGTCAAGCTCATGGGTCTCCGTAGGGTTGCTGGATTTGCTAATACAGCTGCATGTCTCAAGGCTGTGGGTGGGGTTCAAGTTTGTTTCACAGGCCCCTCATTATTCTGGGACCAGAGACCACTCAGGGCATGTTCTCACTCAACGGCAGAAGTACAAGGACAGGCAAAACCCCACAAGCATGTTCCAAGCCTCTGCTCACAACATGGCCACTACTATTCCATTGGCCAAAGCAAGTCCCAAGACACCCCCCCCCGCAACACACACACACACACACACTCCGTCAAGGATAGGGAAATGTACTCTACCTCCTCGGGGAAGAACTGCTCTGTCATGGGGCAAGTGGATGCATGATTCCAGTTCAAGTAGGGCATGTAGAATAGGGGAGCAATGCTCCAATCTACCATACACTTAACTGATTATCATGTGTTCTTATTTGGGGTGGATTTCCTGTCACTATAATGTAAGCTGCACAAGAGCAGAGACACTGGTCTCGTATATGGTTTAATTTTCAGCTCCTAAACCAGCATAGACCCTTAGCGAGTATCTGCTGATTGAATGTACGAATGAATAAATGGGTAAAATAAGAAGAGTAGTAGCAGTAGTCGTATCCCTAATCAAAATGACCAAAAAGAGGAGAAGGGACAGGCAGGTGGGACTCCCTTGATGCTGAAAAGAAGGGCCACTTCCATGGCTGGCAGTTAGTGACCTCTTACATCAACAACCCACAGAGACAGAGTGGAGTCACGGGTTCTCAGCTAGTCATCTTTTATCCATTTGGAGACTTTTTATGTTCCTCCTCAAAGCAAGATTCAAAAACAAGAGCAAGACCTAAAGTACTAAAAGCTACTACTGATTTGTTTTTTTCAACCATTCATTGTAAGGGAAAGCTCTAGCACCAACTTAGCTTTATTAAAGAAATGCTCACCTCCTGGCTGACAATGGGATTAACCAGTTGCAATTTGGTGGGTAGAATTCTACACTTTGAGTAGGAAATATTGAATTAAGCCTACTTTATTATTATTATTTTTGGTTTTCCTCAAGTACTGACACCATGAATGGAAAGAACCCTAAAAATACAAATTCTCTGCAATTTAGCAAATGGAAGGACAATGAAAAGCCTAATAATAAACGTGAGACAGACTAAATACCACATAATTAGCATACTTGAACCAACGGCAGAAGAAAAACATATAATTAAAATCTGAATACTGTAGGAAGAAATAAAAATGGTCCAATAATAGCTAAATCAACCGGAAAGGGAAAGGTTATAAAAAGCAACCTCCAACCAATTTTCCCAATAAGAAGAAGCTGTGGGGCTGGAAGAAAAGTGGGCTGAGATGTTACAGATACAGGGATACAGGGCAGTGCAGATTGTCTAGCTTATGAAGAGCAAATGGTTGCGTCTCAGAGGTTGGTTCTCAAGTTCTTTGAGTTCTCTTAAGGTTGGTAAGGATGAATAAAGAAAAATATGTAAACTTCATTTTACATGCCTTTATTAAGTGCCTACTATGCACAAAGCTCAATGTTAGGGGCTCTTTGTGGGTGGAGCACAGCCAAGCTGGACAGCTGGGGGTCCATTCACTGGAGAACTTGAAGCCCTGGGTTGGGGGGACCTTTATGTTTACATGGAAAGTTCGGCATAGAGCAAAGTCTCAAAGTTGTCTTTGTATCACTTGGGACTCAGCCTGCCTCTGCTTTTGCTGAGTCCAGAGTTCACCAAAAGATATGGGTGACGGGTCATAAATAAAAGGTGCACTCAACTAGAGACCTTTCTCCTTGCCTACCATTTCCATTCAGCTCTTCCTTCAGCGTAAAACTGTGTTAACCTCAAGCTATGTTCAGGTCTCCTTTGACTGAAGTTACTTTAATTATCAATTATTTAGCTATGTACCAATATGGATGTTCATGCAAACTATTCACGCTTGTGGCTTTTAGCCAGGAAACTGCATAAAAATACAAATTAAATATAGGCTAAATTATAAAATTTAAAAAAACCAAATCAACCGCAAAGACCCTTCTGCACCCCTTAGTTCCTGGTACCCAGAGGCACATCATACATAGTTGTGGAATAAATGCTGAAGAGTGATTATGATAAATGTGAACTGGTTTTGTAAAGGCTGGACTGCAATGAAGACAGCATGGAGAAAAGAGACGTAGAGAAAATCTGCAGCTGAACCATTGGTGGAGAATCTCTGACCCCTGATCTCTGATGAGGACAAAACCTTGCACAGGAAGGCACAGGAACTCAGCTTGGAGTGCATTAAGCTCAGTGAAATAAGCAAGATTCATAAGGACAAACATTGTATGAAATCACTTATAAGAGATTACTAGAAATCACAAATTTGAAGAGATAGAAAGGAGATTAGAGGTTGGGGGGAGGGCAAATGGAAGGAGGAGGAAAGGAGGAATGTTAAAAAAAAAAACCCACAACTCCTGCTAACTTTCTATTACAAATACGGATGCTCTTTAGCTGCACCCTAGAAACGGTACCCCATCCAAGTCCGGTCTAGCTGTCTGATCTTGCCTTCTCCACCCTCCTCCTTGTTGACTGTTTCAGCCACCTCAGCCCTTTTTCTGCTTCTTCAACAAGCCAAGCTTGTAGTTCTCTCCTCTGGAAAGTTCTTGCCCCCAAAACTTCCTAAGGTGGCTCCTGTCACTTGGATCTTGGTTGAAATGCCATCTCCTTAGAGAGGATGTGCCTGGAAAGGCCACTCGTCACTCACTCTTCCATCCCTGTGCTTGATTTCCTTATAATGCTAATCACTCTGAAATTATTTTAGTTTGCAAATTTTTTCTGTGTCTTTTGTTTCATTTTCTCCACTAGAATGCAGGCTTCAGCATCAGTGTCTGGTTCACTGCTGTATCTCCACAGCCTGGAACAGAGCCTGGCTCATCATGGGTGTTTAATAAATATTGGTGAAATATTTCCAATTGAATAAATGAGTGAGTGAATGAATGAATTGCTGAATGTTAATAATAGAACTTCCCTTTGAAAATTTCCAGAACCTATAGGCTAGCAGGATGAGTTTTATGATTTGAGTCAGAGAACAGAAGACACACAGCTAAGAAAATTCCAAGTACTGAGAGGTATGACATTGCTATTCTTCACGGAAACCTGCTAAGGCACCCCCAGAGGATGTGAAAGGAGATACCTCCGTGGAAGAGGTCTGTGGTCAGCAGAATAACACCCCCCCAATGTCCATGTCTTAATCCCCAGAATTTGTCAGTATGTCACCTCACATGTCAATGGCAAATTAAGGTTGCAGAAGGAATTAAGGCCTCTGATCAGTTGACCTAAAAGAGAGAGAGGGTTCTGGGTTATCCGGGTGATCCCTGAATGTGGAAGAGGGGGCAGAAGAGTCAATGTCAGAGCAGGACAGGATGAGACAGGCTCGGCTGCCCTGTGGCTTTGAAGATGGAGGAAGGGACTGTGGGCCAAGAGACGCAGGTAGCCTCCAGAAGATGGAAAAGGGAAGAAATCAGATCCTCCCTAGAGACTCCAGAAAGAAGCAAAGACCTGCTGACACCTTGGTTTTAGCCCTGTGGAACATGTTTCAGACTTCCGATCTCCAGAATTATAGGATAATAAATGTGTGTTGTTTTAAAGCAGTTATGATGATGATGGTGATGATGGTGATGATGGTGATGATGACGGTGATGGTGATGATGGTGATGGTGGTGATGATGATGATGGTGATGGTGGTGATGATGATGGTGATGATGGTGATGGTGATGGTGATGATGATGATGATGGTG
>PVIY010054859.1:0-14017 GCA_004026745.1 Myrmecophaga tridactyla
ACAGAAAAAGAAATAAAACGATAATAGAGAAAAAAAGATTATACATACCATACCCCTTACCCCTCGCTTTCATTTACCACTAGCATTTCAAGCTGAATTTATTTTAACATTTGTTCCCCCTATTATTTATTTTTATTCCATATGTTCTACTCTTCTGTTGATATAGTAGCTAAAAGGAGCATCAGATACAAGATTTTCACATTCACAGAGTCTCATTGTGAAAGCTATATCATTGTTCAATTATCATCAAGAAACATGGCTACTGGAACACAGCTCTACATTTTCAGGCAGTTCCCTCCAGCCTCTCTGCTACATCTTGAACAACAAGGCTATATCTACTTAATGCATAAGAATAACCTCCAGGATAACCTCTGGACTCTGTTTGGAATCTCTCAGCCATTGACACTTAGTCTCATTTCACTCTTCCCCCTTTGGTCGAGAAGGTTCTCTCAATCCCTTGATGTTAATTTTCAGCTCATTCTAGGGTTTTTCTCAGTCCCTTGATGCTGAGTCTCAGCTCATTCCAGGACCTCTGTCCCACGCTGCCAGGAAGGTCCACACCCCTGGGAGTCATGTCCCACGCAGAGAGGGGGAGGGTGGTGAGATTGCTCATCATGTTGGCTGGAGAGAGAGGCCACATCTGAGCAACAAAAGAGGCTCTCTTGGGGGTGACTCTTAGGCCTAAATTTTAAGTAGGCTTGACCTATCCTTTGTGCGGTTAAGTTTCATATGAACAAACCCCAAGACTGGGGGCTCAGCCTATAGCTTTGGTTGTCCACACTGCTTGTGAGAATATCAAGAATTCAACTTGGGGAAGTTGAATTTCTCCCTGCTCTCACCATTCCCCGAAGGGGGCTTGCAAATACTTTTCCAGTCATTGATCAAATCATTCTGGGATTCATCGGGGCATCACTCTGGACAAACCAACAAAATCTCATGTTCCCATAAGGGTTTTGATTCATTTTCCAAAATAAATTGTTTTACACTCTTACCCTGCATCATACTCCCTCCTCAGCACTGAATATCATTATTTCTAATTAATGCTAATCTGAGATTTAGAAGTTAGTTTTTTCTGGTGTTAATTTAAATTTTGCTTTTCACTATTAAGATGAACATTTTTCTACAGCACTAATCACCAGTTATATTTCCACCTAAACATTTGCCTGTTGGGGTCTTTTGTGGCTTTATGTTTTGGTTTTCTATTTTTAGGTGAATTTTTAATGAATTCCTACTTTGTGTCCTGCAAGAACTGTGCTGGGCCAGAACAGCACAGAGATGAATCAAACACATGCCTTATCCTTCAGATGACACTCCTCATAGTAGACCGGGGCACTTCATGAGGTCATGTCTATGGAATAGTAAGATAGGGATTTACATCAGGTACAGAGAAGGGGGATAATTTTCCCTGAAAGCTTCCTGGTGAAGGAAATGCCAGAGCTGAGTATTGAAGGAGTTTGAACACAGAGGAATTTTTTAAAAAATTTTATTAATAAAACCAATCAACATACAATATGAACATTCTTTTTTCTTCATCATATAGTTGTATATTCATCACCATGATCATTTCTTAGAACATTTGCATCGATTCAGAAAAAGAAATTTAAAAAAAACAGTAAAAAAATTCATACAAGCCATACCCCTTACTCCCCTTCATTGATCACCAGCATTTCAATCTACTAAATTTTAACATTTGTTCCCCCTATTATTTATTTATTTTTAATCCTTATATTTTACTCATCTGTCATTAAGGTAGATAAAAGAAGCATCAGACACAAGATTTTCACAATCACACAGTCACATTGTGAAAGCTATATCAGTATACAATCATCTTCAAGAAACATGGCTACTGGAACACAGCTCTACATTTTCAGGCAGTTCCCTCCAGCCTCTCTGTTATGCCTTAACTAAAAAGTTGATATCTATTTAATGCATAAGAATAACCTCCAGGATAACCTCTCAACTCTGTTTGGAATCTCTCAGCCATTGACACTTTATTTTGTCTCATTTCTCTCTTCCCCCTTTCGGTCGAGTCCCAGCTCATTCTAGGATTTCTGTCCCACGTTGCCAGGAAGGTCCATACCCCTGGGAGTCATGTCCCACGTAGACAGGGGGAGGGCAGTGAGTTTGCTTGTGTTCGCTGAGAGAGAGAGGCCAGATCTGAGCAACAAGAGAGGTTCTCTTGGGGGTGACTCTTAGGCCTAATTTTAAATAGGCTTAGCCTATTCTTTGTGGGGTTAAGTTTCATATGACCAAACCCCCAGATTGAGGGCTCTGCCTATTGCTTTGGTTGTCCCCACTGCTTGTGAGAATATCAAGAATTCTCCACTTGGGGAAGTTGAATTTCCCCCTTTCTCACCATTCCCCCAAGGGGACTTTGCAAATACTTGTTTATTCACTAGAACTACGATTCTTAATGAACCCCAAGCAGAAAAAACATGAAGGAGATGACACCAAAGTACATCATAATCAAATTATTTAGAACCAGTGTTAAAAAGAAAAATCCAAAAAGGAAGCATGGAAAAAAAAACAAATTGTTTACAAAGAAAAAAATACAATCTAGAAGACATGTTTAAAGTACTGGGAAAAATCCAAACACATTTTTGGTACGATAGGTATATTTACTGAGATAGAGAACATGCTATAGGAAAGTAAAATTAGGGGGAAGCCTGGTTTTACCCCCAGAGAACCAGAGAAGACTTCACAGAGAAGGCAGAATGTGAAGTGTGTGTTAAAGGATGACTAGTTCTGCAAGAGGGAACTTTTCACACAATACTTTAAAGTTTAAGAGCCTTAGGCAAAAATCCTGGTTACATCTATCACTATATGACCATAGACAAGACACTTAATCTTACCAAATCTCAGTTCTCTAATCTATCAAATGGAAATGATAAGCTTACTGATATTCTAATCGTTCCGTATTCTCTCAGCTAATTGGATTTATGGGACAAATTTATAGTGTGGTAAAAGTAATTCTTCAGGATAGAATTTTGTCTACCTTTGCCTAGAACCAGCATCTGGCCAGAGGCAAGCAATGTTTTAGTATAGCAATTCTGTGTCAGGATAATATGAAACAAAGGAAAAGAAGGAATTCTGAGAAGTATGTATATCCCAAATATTTTATTCAACACAGTGGAAGCAAGAGGAAGAAGAAAGAGTTAGGATAAAGGAAAGAAATCTGTTTGGAGCTAAGCCAAATAAACTGAAATGGTTTAAAGAATAAATTGGTGGAGTAATTCGAATCATGGGCAGGTGCTATGAATGTAAGTTAGTAAATGCTCGGGAACTTTCCAAGGAAGAGAAAAACGTGTTGCTTTTGAGATCATTTCCCAGCAGCTTCATAAAAGAAAACTGATTACAGGAATTTAATAAGTAAAACAGAGCCAGAAATACAGTAATCAAATGAGTTTTTAATTACATTTCCAAGCAGAAAAAATTCCAATGTGTGCTCCTGGGATTAAAAAACAAATTCTACGGTGAATAAAAAAGTATTTGTAAAGTACCCCTCGGGGAATGGCGAAAAAGGGGGAAAACTCAACTTCCCCAACTTGAATTCTTGATATTATCACAAGCAGTATGAACAACCAAAGCTATATGCTGAACCCCCAGTCTTGGGGTTGGGTCATATGAAACTTAACCCCACAAAGGATAGGCCAAGCCTACTTAAAATTAGGCCTAAGAGAACCTCTTTCGTGGCTCAGATGTGGCCTCTCTGTCTCAGCCAACACAACAAGCAAACTCACCACCCTCCCCCTGTCTACGTGGGACATGACTCCCAGGGGTGTGGACCTTCCTGGCAACATGGGACAGAAATCCTAGAATGAGCTGAGATTCAGCATCAAGGGATTGAGAAAACCTTCTCGACCAAAAGGGGGAAGAGTGAAATGAGACAAAGTGTCAATGGCTGAGAGATTTCAAACGGAGTTGAGAGGTTATCCTGGAGGTTATTCTTACGCATTAAGTAGATATCACCTTGTTATTCGAGATGTAATGGAGAAGCTAGAGGCAACCGCCTGAAAATGTAGAGCTGTGTTCCAGTAGCCATGTTTCTTGAGGATGATTGAATAATGATATAGCTTTCACAATGTGACTGTGGGATTGTGAAAACCTTGTGTCTGATGCTCCTTTTATCTACCTTGTCAGCAGACGAGTAGAACATATGGAATAAAAATAACTAATAGGGGGAACAAATGTTAAAATAAATTTAGTTTGAAATGCTAGTGATCAATGAAAGAGAGGGGTAAGGGGTATGGGATGTATAAATTTTTTTCTGTTTTTTTTACTTCTTTTTCTGAATAGATGCAAATGTTCCAAGAAATGATCATGATGATGAATATGCAAAAAAAAAGTCTAGAGAAATGCTTTTGAAGCAGAAAACTAGCATAAACACTAATTTCCATAGGAATTATCATAGTCAGTTTTAATTAAAAGTCTTGATCAGAGTGAGGAGGAGCTGTGCCAAAACTCTACTAAATAAAACTGTGGCAGTTGTCGTTACCTCACACTACCATCTAAATAAAAACACTAAATATTCAGCAGAAAATGGGCACCTGCATTTTTCTTATGGAAATAAAGGGGATTTTGATCACTGTCTGAGTTATTATGTTGCTATATTTTATTATCATTTGGGATAACTGGTGCATCTGATTTTAAACAAGATGTGGGTTTTTTGTTTATTGGTGTTTTTTGTTGTGTGTGTGTGTGTGTGTGTGTGAGAGAGAGAGAGACAGATAAATATCACTTTTAAGAGAGAGAGAGGATGTACTCTGTTTAAGGGACATCTTGCGAAGAAGCACCACATCCACCAGGGTGGATTCCTCACCATTCATTACAGTATCTGATTTTTGAGGTTTTCAACCCCCTCCCCCAACTTCGATCTAGTTACATTTTTTTATTATAATCATTCCATTCTACATATATAATCAGTAATTCACAATATCATCACTTAGTTGCATATTCATCATCATGATCATTTCTTGGAACATTTGCATCTATTCAGAAAAAGAAATAAAACAAAAACAGAAAAAAAATTTATACGTACCATACCCCTTACCCCTCCCTTTCATTGATCACTAGCATTTCAATCTAAATTTATTTTAACATTTGTTCCCCCTATTATTTATTTTTATTCCATTTTTTTTACTCGTCTGTTGATAAGGTAGATAAAAGGAGCATCAGACACAAGGTTTTCACAACACAGAGGAATATTATAGGCAGAAAGAAAAGCAGGAATAAAGGGCCAAGGGCATGAACCTGTACAAGGTGGCAAAGAAACCAAAAGCAGATGGATGAAAAGGCTAAACTGGGAGATTGGGAAGGCAGAGAGATGGGGTAGTTGGGGCTAGAAGAAGCTGGAATATGAATAACCTTAAACACCACTTGAAAGAGTTAGGACCACTTTTTGGAAATGAGGGAGAGCTATTTGATAAAGAAAGA
Source organism: Myrmecophaga tridactyla (assembly GCA_004026745.1). Lineage (NCBI taxonomy): Eukaryota > Metazoa > Chordata > Mammalia > Pilosa > Myrmecophagidae > Myrmecophaga > Myrmecophaga tridactyla. Next base: position 5,434 of record PVIY010054859.1, read on the forward strand.
AAAGACTTTTCCTAGAATTTAGGATCTCACAGCTTTATTGGGTGATTCATGAGTAAGGCAGCATCCCCTCCACAAAGTAGAAGCGTGCTCCACTGAGGGGGTGGGAAAGAGAAAGCTCATACAGAGTAAATGTCCAAGCAAATGAGGAAATGTTTTGATTGGCTGACATTAAATTTCCATTTTACTTAGATGGGATCTTTAAAAAGTGGGGAGCAGATGTACATTGATTAGTATGGTAAGCTTGCCCATTCTTATAAGCTGTCCTACTGGACCAAAAATAGCTTTATCATCAGGTTTTGCTTATCTGCAACCCTGTAAGGTATGTTTCATTTTCTCAGAAAACAACCGGAGGTGGATTGTTTTTGTCTTCTGGAAAAATTTTTGTTTTGTCTTCTCAGTCTCAGAAACAAGTCTTTTCCTGGCAACGCCCAATACAGGTGGCCATTTTATTTTACTTAATATATTGAATGGGTTTTAGCAGGAGAATGATATGGGTAGATTTGTCTTCAGATTCAGTGCCTTGGCTGCAGTGTTAACAGTAAATGGATATATATATATATTTTTTAAATTTGCATATGGGCAGGAGGCACCAGGGATCGAACTCCAGACCTCCAGCATGGCAGGTCGGAGCTCTGCCTGCTGAGCCACGGCAGCTGCCCTTTTTTTTTTTTTTTTTTTTAAAGTAAATGGATATTTTAAAACTTCAACTTCTGTGTGAGAAGGGAGAGGTGTTTAGTTGGTGCAAAATTTGTATTTTGGGTAGCACGTTACCTAATTTAACTTGTATGGTCAGTTTAGTTGGACACCATAAATACACGGAATCTTGAATAGGGTGTGAGATCTGGTTGGTTTGTCCAGGTTAGTGTGATGCCCTAATATATCCCAGAGTAATTTGGGCAGTGAATAAAAAAGTATTTGCAAAGCCCCCTTGGGGAACTGGGGAGAAAGGAGGAAATATTTAATTTCCCCATTTGGAGAATTGCTGATATTCTCGCAAGCAGTGAGGACAACCAAATCAACAGCTGACCCCTTGATCTTGGGACTCGCCCCTATGAAACTTATTCCTGCAAAGGATAGGCTAAGCCTACTTAAAATTATGCCTAAAAGTCACCCCCAGAGAACCACTTTTGCTGCTCAAATGTGGCCTCTCTCGCCAAGCCATTTTGGCAGGTGAACTCACTTCTTTCCCTGCTATGTGGGACATGACTCCCAGGGGTGTAAAGCTCCCTGGCAACATGGTATCTGACTCGCGGGGATGAGCCAGGATCCGGCATCATGGGAGTGAATAAGCCTTCTTGACCAAAAGGGGGAAGAGAGAAATGAGACAAAATACTTTCAGTGGCTGAGATATTTCAGAGTTGAGAGATTATCCTGGAGGTTTCTCTTATGCATTATATAGATATTCCTTTTTAGTTTTTGGTGTTTTAGAGTGACTGGAGGGAAGTACCTGAAACTGTTGCACTGTTTGCAGTAGCCTTGATTCTTGAAGACGATTATAAAATGATATAACTTTTTTTAAGTTTTATTAATAAAACCAATCAACATACAATATGAACACTCTTTTTTTCTCATCATATAGTTGAATATTCATCATGATCATTTCTTAGAACATTTGTATCAATTCAGAAAAAGAAATAAAAACAAAACAAAACAAAACAAAAATAATACATACCATACCCCTTACCCCCCCTTTCATTGATCACTAGCATTTCAATCTACTAAATTTATTTTAACATTTGTTCCCCTTATTATTTATTTATTTTTAATCCTTATGTTTTACTCATTTGTCATTAAGGTAGATAAAAGGAGCATCAGACACAAGGTTTTCACAATCACACAGTCACACTGTGAAAGCTATATCATTATACAATCATCTTCAAGAAACATGGCTACTGGAACACAGCTCTACATTTTCAGGCAGTTCCCTCCAGCCTCTCTGTTATGCCTTAACTAAAAAGGTGATATCTATTTAATGCATAAGAATAACCTCCAGGATAACCTCTCGACTCTGGAATCTCTCAGCCATTGACTTTATTTTGTTTCATTTCTCTCTTCGCCCTTTCCGTCGAGAAGGTTTTCTCAATCCTTTGATTCTGAGTCCCAGCTTATTCTAGGATTTCTGTCCCACATTGCCAGGAAGGTCCACACCCCTGGGAGTCATGCCCCAGGTAGGGAGGGGGAGGGCAGTGAGTTTGCTTGTTGTGTTGGCTGGAGAGAGAGGCCACATCTGAACAACAAAAGAGGTTCTCTTGGAGGTGACTCTTAGGCCTAATTTTAATTAGGATTAGCCTATTCTTTGCAGGATTAAGTTTCATATGAACAAACCCCAAGATTAGGGGATCAGCCTATTGCTTTAGTTGTCCACACTGCTTATGAGAATATCAAGAATTTTCCACTTGGGGCGAGCCACGGTGGCTCAGCAGGCAAGAATGCTTGCCTGCCATGCCAGAGGACCCGGGTTCGATTCCTGGTGCCTGCCCATGTAAAAAAAAAAAAAAATTCTCCACTTGGGGAAGTTGAATTTTCCCCTTTCTCACCATTCCCCTGAGGGGACTTTGCAAATACTTTTTTATTCACTGTTCAAATCCCTCTGGGATTTATCAATGCATCACTCTGGTCAAACCTACAAAATCTCATGCCCTACTCAAGGTTCCATGTACTTACACTGTTCAGTTAAGCTGTCCACATAAATTATATTAGGAAATGCACTAGTCAAAATATAAGTTTTGTAACAAATAAATATTTTTTGCTTTAGTCTCACACATAAGTTAAAGTTTTAAAAGATTAATTACCATCTATTTTCAACACCCTGCATTACTGACATTCCTTTGTTCTTCATGCAAAACATTTTTAAATTTGTACATTTAGTCACTATCATTATACACTCTAGGAATTCCTAGATTATACCATCTCAGTCTTTATCGTCTGTCTTTCCTTCTGATTTCATTTGTGCCCCCAGCCCTCCTCCCTGTATCATTCTCACATTCAGCTTCACTCAGTGTCTAACATTATTGTATTGCAGTTAGGTAGTATTGTGCTGTCCATTTCTGAATTTTTACAATCAGTCCCGTTGCACAGTCTGTATCCCTTCGGTTCCAATTATCCAACATCTACCCTATTTCTATCTCCTGATGACCCCTGTTCTTAGCTGAAATTATACAAGTTCCTTCCTTAATGTTAGTTCATATCAGTGAGACCAGTATTTGTCCTTTTGTTTCTGGCTAATCTCACTCAGCATAATGTCCTTAAGGTCCATCCATGTTGTTACATACTTCATTACTTTATTCTGTCTTACAGCTGCATAGTATTCCATCATATGCATATGCCATAGTTTGTTTAGCCACTCGTCTATTGATGGACATTTTGGCTGTTTCCATCCTTTGCAATTGTAAATAATGCTGCTATAAACACTGGTGTGCAAATGTCTGTTTGTACCTTTGCCCCCATGTCCTCTGAGTAGATGCCTAGCAATGGTATTGCCAGGTCATATGGCAATTCTATACTTAGCTTCCTGAGGAACTGCCAAACTGCCTTCCACAGCGGTTGTACCATTCTACATTCCCAGCGACAATGGATTGGTGTGCCTCTTTCTCCACATCCTCTCCAGCACTTGTCATTTTCTGTTTTATTGATAATGGCCATTCTGGTGGGTGTGAGATGATATCTCATTGTGGTTTTGATTTGCATAAAATGATATGACATTTACAGTGTGACATTTACAGTATGTGTTTGTGAAAACCTTGTGTCTGATGCTACTTTTATCCAGAGTATGGACATGAGTAAAAAAAATAATAAGGGGGATAAGGGGTAAAATAACTTGCATAGATTGAAATACTAGTGGTCAATGAGAGGGAGGGGTAAGGGGTATAGTATATATGAGTTTTTTCTTTTTTCTTTTTATTTCTTTTTCTAGAGTGATGCAAATGTTCTAAAAATGACCATGGTGATGAATACACAACTATGTTGATATTGTGAGCCATTGATTGTACACCATGTACAGACTGTATGTGTGTGAAGGTTTGCCAATAAAAATATTTAAAAAAAAAAAGACTGAATGGGAGAGGGACCCAGAATAGAAGAGGGAGAATAGATTAGGAGCCTAGGACTTGAACTAAAGCCATGGAAGGACAGACAAAAAGGAGGAACTAGAACAGAATTTATTTGAGGATGTAAAAATCCACAAGTCTTGCTGTTTCACGAAATGTGGGGGAAGGAGAGTCCAACTTCCCAGTTTGGAGTACTTACATTTGGGGTTATTTTGGTGTTAACACCACAGAAGGAGGATGGGGGAGGGCAGTGGAGAGGACTGGACTCTAAAGTGACAAGATCATTCTGGATATATTGAGCTTGAAATATCTGTGAGACATTCCCTTAGGTCAAACAAGAGCGTCCTCAGAGCCGGAGACATAAATTTGATAGTGAGAAGCACGCATGTAGAAGTTTAAAGTCATGAGCAAGGAGGTGATTGCCCAAGGAAAGCAGGTAAAGAGAAGACAAAGGGTCAAGAGCAGAAGGCTTCTTATACCCTTCTGCTGCATAGAAGATTATTAAAAAAATTCCGAGGAGCTACCTATCACGGGAATGCTGTATCTGTCAGAACAGGTTGCTGTTTGATTTGCTGTCTGCTGTGTACTCAACTAGGTAGAACAATGCTCAGCACAGAATAGTTATTCAATAATTGTTTGATGAATAAATGTTGAGTGAGATATTCAGAGAGGTGTATGAAGAATCAGGAGCTCAGTGTCACAGGAGCTGACAGAGTGATTCTACCATCTCCACCATGCTGTACTTCAAAAAGATCACTTTTATATGTTAATGACTTTAGTGACTTTCAGTAATGAGCTATTTGTAAAAGTTTTTTTAACTTGGTTCGTAACATCATCTAATCATCAAAAGCTTCAACAAAAAATATTTGTGCATGATGTGGGAATAGATGTTATAAATAAACTAGATATTTATCCTTCAAATGTAAAGTCTTAAAGGTTCACCCACTAAAGTGATCAGAGAAATAAAATGACAATGCACTGTTTTGTACACAAACGTTCATTGCAGCTTTATTTGTAACAAATGCAAAATAGAAACAACCCACATGTCCATCAACAAGTGAATGGATAAACAAATTGCAGTATATCCATACTGTAGAATATTACATGGCAATAAAGAGCAACAAACAATTGATATACAAAACAACATTTATGAGTCTCAAAATAATAATGCTGCATGAAAGAGGCCAGACCAAAAAATAAAAAGGGTACATACAGTATGATTCCATTTATATAAAATTCTGGTAAATGCAACCTAATCTATGGTGGCAGAAAGCAGAGCAGTGGTTACCTGGGAAAGGGGGAGGGTAGGAAGGAGCAGAAGAGAGGGATTATGAAGGGAAGGGAAGAAATTTGGGGGGTGAAGTATATGTTCACAATCTTGATTGTGGTGATGGCTTCACTGCTGTATACATGTGTCAAACTTAACAAATAGAACACCTTAAATATGCACAGTTTATTGTACATCAAGTGTATCTCAATAAAGATTTATTTTAAAGATGCATGCTTACCCAATTAAAAATGCAGGTAAAGGGTGGGCAATGGTGGCTCAGTGGCAGAGTTCTCGCCTGCCATGCTGGAGACCCTAGGTTCGATTCCCGGTACCTACCCATGCAAAAAAAAAAAAATGCAGGCATTACAGAAAATAAAGTCAGAGCAAGTTTATTGCCAACAGACTATCACTAAGCTAACTTCTAAATCATGTACATGAAGAAGAGTGATAATAATGCCACAAGAAAGATTGTAGATGAAAGGGAAAATGTGAAACAAAAAATTGGCAAACGTGGGTAACCATTATCACCTGCTTCTATCCAGTATTTAACTGGAGGAGCAGGAAGAAAGCAGGGGGATATAATAGGTGTAGGGATTGGGAAAAAAAACAAAAGAAAAATACTGTCATTATCAAAAGATAATGATTGCCTATACAGAAAACTCAAGACTCTACAGAAGAAGTGTTAAAAAATAATAAGATATGGTATGTATATTCTTTTTTTTTCTGTTTTCGTTTTATTTTTTCTGTTGTCTTTTTATTTCTTTTTCTGAATTGATGCAAATGTTCTAAGAAATGATGAATATGCAACTATGTGATGATATTGAGAATTACTGATTATATATGTAGAACAGGATGATCATATGTTAATGTTTTTGTTTGTTATTTTTTTTTATTATTATTATTTTTTTTTACATGGGCAGGCACCGGGAATCGAACCCGGGTCCTCTGGCATGGCAGGCAAGCATTCTTGCCTGCTGAGCCACCGTGGCCTGCCCTGTTATTGTTTTCTAATTAATAAATAAATTTTAAAAATAGAAAAAAATAATGAGATTTCAGCAAAGTGGCTGTAACATAGGCTAAATATACCAAAATCCATTGCATTCCCAAATACTCACAATAAACATTAGAAACCATACTTGAAAAATAGACAACATCTACAATGGCAACCCAAAATACAAGGGTCCAGAAATAAATTTTGGAAGAGTTGTGAGAATAATTACAGTGATTATTGCATGCCATACACTAGTTCATGAACATTATATACATCTCTAATCTTCCAAGAAGAAATAAGTGCTATTACCCCCAGATTGCTGATGAGTACACTGTAGCACTGAGAAGTTAGGTAACTTTCCCAAGGTCAAACATCTTAGCAGAGCCAAGATTTGGACTCATGCAGTTGTGTCCGGAATCAACTCTTATGGCAAAATTATAACATATTGTCTAAAGGCAGAAAAGGAGACCGAAATAAATGGAGAGTTACACTAGAGATTCAGCCACTGGAAGAATCATCATCAGTAAGATGTCAAGTCTCACCACATTAATTAATGCACTTTCAGGCAAAATCTTTAAAAGGTTTTAAGGATCATCATGAGCTGATTTTAAAATTGATAATGGAAGTGTAATGACCTAAGACAGTCTTTAAAAGAAAAACAAGGTGAGGGAAATTGCCCACAAGGTTTCAAGATTTATTATACAGATATGGGAATCAAGGCAGCGTGATGTTGTTGAAAGGAAATGCAGACATCCCAAAGAAAGAAAAAAAGAGAGTGCTCAGAAACAGACACCTGTCTAGATCCATGAATTAACAAATAATTATGATTACTGAATCTTTAAAGAGATACTTTCCTTATTTATTGTAAAATGGCCAAAGGGAAAAGCCTGAGGTTGCTGAACTGTGACTCAGCTGCCTTAACCTTGGATAATGATTGTATAACTATAGAGGCCTTATCTTGTAATTGTAAAACCTCCTTGCTGGAGCTGCTTATAACCCCCTTATCTTTGTTTTACAAGTTTAGAGTCTTATAATCACAAAGACAGCTCCTAATGTTTATTAAGGAAGGAATCTGGGGTCAGCCTAGAACTAACCCTCCCCAATTCCTAAACTATCTTACTAGGCAAAGCTAGCATGTAATCAACTTGCCCATGCTCAATAATTAGATCAAATTTAACTTTGTCATCTCTAGCCGTTGTGCACATTATCCTAGACTGACCATCTTTTGATACTGTAAAAGAGTATCAGAGTTACTGCAGTTGGGGGAAACAAATTTTTAAGCTGATAGGCTATCTGATCTCCCACTTCATGCTTAGCAATAAACTTTTTCTCTCTTTGAAACCCGGGTGTCTCAGGAATTGGTCATTTCAACATATCAGGCAGAGAACCTCCTGCTTTTGATTAGCATCAGAGGATTTAAACTTAATGCGAAACCCAAAACTTTTAAAATTATTGAAGAAATTGTAAGGGAATAGGGAAGGAAAGAATACCTTAAATTAGATACAAACACTCGAACTACATAGGAATGGATACTTTGATTCTTCTATATAGAACTTTAAGACATACGATCCACAGAGCGTTAAAAAGTTATTTGCAATGCAACCAAGAAAGGATTAATGTTCAGGAAATATGTTGAGAGAAACAAGGCACTGCATAAGAACACATATGCTGACATCATTTACAGCGTGAAAAAAAAAATACAAAAGGTGCAGAAAAAAAGCCATGTTGTCCTCGCTGGACGCAAAGAAGCCTGGGTGACCCTTCGCTTCTTTCCATCGTTCCCCACCCTCTCCTCGCCTACCCAGAGAGAACCACGTGCACCCTTCGGGGCACCACTCAGCACTCAGACCCCCTGGTGGGCAGCTATCCTGATCCGGGCTCCACCAGGAACGGTATGACCTTGGGGAAAATTGTTGCGCATTTCCTCATTTCGAAAATGCAGAGAATTGTCTGACACCCCACGAGGTTTTAAGGGGTAGAACACGTATCCGGTGCCAACTTGGTGGCTGGCACTCAGTAAGACCTGAATACCCTCTCGCATTTATTGACCATGGGAAAAGGATTACTCCATTGTCCCCAGAGCTCCTTGCGAGCTCCGCCTCTGTCGCCCCGGATACCGGGCCAGGAAGGCGCCGCCCGGGCTGTGGGCACTAGGCGCACTACGAGGACGTCTCTCCACCGCGCAGGGGGCGCCAGTGAGAGACGCACACCGACTCGATGGGGAGGGGAAATGGGGAAGAGGGGGTTGTACCTGGAAGACAGGGGCGGGGGTGGTGC
>PVIY010054860.1:0-14028 GCA_004026745.1 Myrmecophaga tridactyla
AGCTGGTCGTCAGAGAAGGTATCATCCTGATGATGCCTTAATTTGGGCATTTTCACAGCCTGGGAAACTGTGAACATGCAGACTAATACATTCCCGTTGTTAAAAGCCAGTCCATTTCTGGTGTACTGCACTTCATCAGCTTTAGCAAACCGAGACCCTGAGCGAGACAGATGTGTTCCTTTCTGCATGATGCTTACAGTCTGCCCTGGGCACTGCCGCTGTGTAACAAACCCTCCCCAAATGTAGTGCCTAAACAGGATCTGACAAGATTTTTCTGTAAAGGAGCAGATGCAAATACTTTAGACTCTGGGGGCCACACGGTGTCTGTCACAGCTACTCTCTGACACAGTAGCATGAGAGAAGACAGACATGTGCAAATGTGCAAATGAACGGGCGTGGTTGTATTCCAATAAAACTCTGCATAAAAACAGGCAGTGGGCCAGATTTGGTCCCTGGGTTGTAGTTTGCATGACTCTTGGCTTAGGAAACCACAATAGTGCATTTTGCTCAGGAGTGGAAAGGCTGGCCACAGTCTTGGTGGGGGCAGCTCATCTCTGCTCCATGCAGAGGTAGTGCTGGTGGTCTACAGGGGTGGGGGTCTCCTTTCAGGATGGCGCCCTTATATGGCTGCTGAGTTAGTGCTGGCAGTGACTGGAGGTCAGCCGGGACCATGGGCTGGAGGCCTGTTTCTCTCCCTGAGCACTCCTCCACGGTTGCTTGGGATTCCCAACAGCAAGGTGAGCCTTTCCTGGGTGAGCACCCCAAGAGCATGAGGCAGAGCTGTCACCTTGTAGGACCTCACCTCTTACGTCGCATTGTGTCACCTGTGCTCCACCCAGATTCAAGGAGAAGGAACAGGGTCCCCTCAATGAGAGGCCTGTCAAACTCCCATGGCAGGGCGGGCGTGTGCAGGCGGAAAGACGCGCACGAGCACTCTGGGGGCTGCTGGGTTCTTTGGAGGAAATCAGCGGGGTCCCGCACAGATGCAAGAGTGAAGTTGGGAAGCTTCTCTGGAACTGAAACCAGAATGCTTCCCCACCTTGGAAGGGTGACACGGGAACAGGAGACAGCACATGCGGACACCGGGCAGAAAGCTGGTGGCTACAATATCAGACACGCTCGGCCTCGGATCCCGCTGGACACTGTTTTCCCTTTGGCAACTCACGTGGCCACCTGGCGGGCCTCACGGTAGTCTTTCACCTAGTGAGAATGTGTGGCCCCCTCCATGAAGGTGTCCGTGAGGTGGTGAGGTGGCAGGCACACCGCCTCTGTCCCAGCACCTGCCACTAGGTGGGGAGAGGAAGTCTTCTTTCTCCCTGGTTTTTGTTTTAAAATTGCTGGGTGGTACTACGTGTACAGCCTTGGAGAGTTTCCTCCAAAAATGAAATCAATACAGCCCCACTTTATGGGAGAATGACTTCCAAATTGCACAAAACAAATGCAGCTACTATCTGCCTTTCAGAGACAGGATTTTGTCACTGCTGCAGTTATGGGAGACGGGCGAGGGCTGGTGGGGCTGGGGGCGTCAGAAGTGTGCATGGGGTGGGGACGTGCTGGCCAGCAGTGGAAGGGGCTGGCCAGTAACTGTTTGGTATCAGTCACCATTTCCCAGCAAGATCTCAGCTGCCATCCATGGCTGGGGTGAGGCAGGGCTGCTGAGTCAGCAAAGAATGGGGTTGGAAGGAAAAAAATGCAGGAGGGAAATGGTAATGCTTGTTTCAGCGGTGTCTGGGGCAGGCTGAGGGCTGGGCGTCCCTACGCTAGATACACCTGGCCTTCGCCCGGTGTGGGGGTTGGAGGGGTCTCTTAACCCCAAAGCAATTCTCCCTTCCCAAGTGCCCTAAGCGCTGGTGCCTGGCTCGGCACCACTGTTACCCTCATCCACAGGTGAGCAAAACGAGCTCAGAGACTAAGGGATGTGCAGAAGCACACATGGGCCAGGGCTGGAGCCCGGATTCCAACCTGATTCTCGCCAGGAAGAGCCTGCAGTCTTTTTGACTACACAGTCACAACATTTAACTTTTCCTTTATTCCAAACAGCTCTGGGATACTGTTTCATGCCCATTTAGACCGACAAAATAAAAGAAATTGAAACAAAATAAGAAGCCTGCTAACACCAAGTGTTGGCCAGGATGTGGAGAAATGGAGATGTGGCTAGGCTGGGAGGTAAATTTCTCCAGCTGTTCTGGAAAGCGATTTTAAGAGGTCTGCTCAGTGCGCGTCCTCTGCACATCCATGCTAGGTGGGGAGATGCGCCCAGTGAGACGCAGTCTAAGAGCATTGAGTCATCATAAACAAAGCCACCACCAACGGAACCCCCTACATGTCCCTCACCAGAGACCCGGGTAGAGCTAGTGACTCTTCTCCAGCAGGCGCGTCTTTAGGAGGCGGCTTTGGTGCCCAGAGACTGTGAGTTTGTTTTAGCTCTGGGACTTGGAGGAGGGCTGGCCTCTCCCAGGCAGGTCTGCTTAGCCAAAGGCAGGTATGACCAGGGCCCTGGCTTCACGCTACACCTCCTGGGGTCTTCAACCTCAGGCTTGGTGGCCTAAGATGGAATTCCTGGCCCAGCGCCCCCCAGTCAACTGACTGCAAGCCAATTAGCCAGGACCCCTGCAGCCTCCCTATTCGTGCTTCCCTGCGCCCCTCTGCTTTGCCGCACAGATTCCGGAGAGCTGGGAATGCGGGCTTTTGCCTGCAGATTTATGGCCCAGGAAATGCATTTTAAATTGGTCCCAGGATGCTCTGACCCGGCAATCAGACACCATGTCTGGGGGTGGGGGTGGACAGAGGCCTAGGAACGCCCCCAGTGGCCGGCCTGCTTCCCGGCCCCCCTCAAGTGCGACTGTCAGGAGCGGGGCTACCTGTTGTGTGGGCACTCTCTGTAAACCTTTTCATTTTTAGCTGGGCGGTGGGGTGGGCGTTCGCCAAATAAATGTTTTCGGAGGCGCGCCGGCCCTCCCCCCAGCCAAGTTGGACCCAAACTGTCCGGAAGGAAAAAGGAGAGATCATTCGCCTGGGGAAAACCACCTGTGGTCTGGAGCCTCTTCCTTGGAGTTGGGGGCAGGCGGGAGGCGGGCAGGAAACATTCGGGGCGACCTCGCGAGCAGGCGGGGCTCCCCAGCGCGCCCCGGCCCGCGCGGGCCTGCGGTGCTGACTTGGCCTCCGGGCAGGGAGCGCCCGGGTTCGGGGCACCTACCCATGGCGCAGTTCCTGTGCCTTTAAATCCAAACCCTGGGAATGAGGGGCTGGGGCGCCCCGGCAGGACCCCTATTTCCAGGCCGGCCTGGACCAGCTCCGTCGCGGGCTGGGGCCGGCGGTGGGCGCGCGGGCGGGTGCCCCGGGTTCCCGAGCAGCTGGCGCGCCCTCGGCCAGGCGGGGCCGCGCCCCTCCAGCCAGGCTGCCCGCGCGCCCCGGGAGTGGGGGTGGGGGAGGCGGGCGCGGGGGCGCGCGGGCGGGGCGCGGGGGCGCGCGGCGCCCGCCCGAGCGCGCGAGCCGACCCGGAGCGCCTGCCGCTGCCGCCGCCGCCGCCCTCGCCGCCCGGGCCCCGCCGCATTGCTGCTGCCGCCGCCGCCGCCGCCCGCGGTCTCCAAGATGGTGCGGCCGCCCGCGCCGCCGCCGCCGCCGCCGCCGCCCGCGGGCCCCGCCGCCGCCCTCGGACGCCCGCAGCGCGGTAGCCGCAGGTGGGGGGCTGCGGCCCGGGCCTGAGCCGCCCCGGGGGCTCCCCCCAGCCGCCCCCGCGCCCCCGGCCGCCCGCGCCGCCCCGCGCCGAGGGGCCCCGGCTGCCTCGCCCGAGCCGCTGGCCCCCGCGCCGCGGCTCCCGCCCCCCCGCCGCCCGCCCTCGCGCTCTCCCGCCCTCCCCCCTCCTCCCCCCGCCCCTCCGGTCCCGGATCCAGCGGGAGCGCGAGACGCTGGCCTCGCTCCGCGGCGCAGCTCGGGCAGGGACGGTCGCCCCCGACTGACTCCAATTCCCCCGAAGCCGGCGCCGCAGCCGCCCGCCGCTCGGGACGCGCTCGCCGCGGTGCTGCGCCCTCCTTTCCCCCCGGAAGGCGGCCGGCAGCCCACCCGCCGGGGAGCGGGTCCGTGGATCGCCTGGGCTTTCCCCCCTCCCCCCACCGTTTGCGGGATTTGCAAACCGAGTTACATGCATGTCCAGTGGGGGCAGGTTTAATTTTGACGATGGAGGCTCCTACTGCGGAGGCTGGGAGGACGGCAAGGCGCACGGCCATGGCATCTGCACCGGCCCCAAGGGCCAAGGCGAATACACCGGCTCGTGGAGCCACGGCTTCGAGGTGCTCGGTGTCTACACCTGGCCCAGCGGCAACACGTACCAGGGCACCTGGGCGCAGGGCAAGCGCCACGGCATCGGCTTGGAGAGCAAGGGGAAGTGGGTGTACAAGGGCGAGTGGACGCACGGATTTAAGGGGCGCTACGGGGTGCGGGAGTGCACGGGCAACGGGGCCAAGTACGAAGGCACCTGGAGCAACGGGCTGCAGGACGGCTACGGGACCGAGACGTACTCGGATGGAGGTAGGTGGGCCGGTGGGTGGGCGCGGGGGCCTGGCTGCAGCTTTCTCCCTGTCTGGCCTCTGCTGTTTATCTCTGGGGAAGTTGAGCTGCTCCTTCCAGCTGGGCCGTGGGCGCTGGCGGGGTGGGTGGGGGGTGGCCGGCATTTCCTGGGGTTCCTTGTAAGACCACAGCTGACCCTCACTACAGGTTGCCCCACTGCCTGGTGGGGGACAGTGCCCCTGTGCCAGCGGAAGAGTGGTGGGGGTCCTTCCAGGAGCAGAACTGGCTGGGCTTGGGGAGCTGCCGAGACCTCCGGGCTCCGGGGGCATAAGCGCCACAGGCCAGAAGCTGCCGGAAAGGCCAGGCTGGGCCGGTGGCCGCCTCAGGGCCCCACCAAGGGCAGAGTGGGTGTGGGAGCAGTCCCCTCCCCTCACTGGCAGACCCCCTTTGGTGTTGGCTTTGGGTGTCAGGCGCCAGCCTGGCTTCTGTGTTTTCACGCAGCGCCGGAGGGCCTCCCTTAGCCCTGAATCAACCCAAGCCAATGGAAAGGGAGCGATTCGGAGCGCTAGAGGCGGGGGGTGCAAACCCAAACCAAAACAACAAGGCAATGAACTTCTAGGTGGTTGGATGCAGGCTCGCGCTTGGAAACAGGCTGCTGGGGGGGGGGGGGGGGGGCAGGGGGAAGGCCCATCTGTTTAGCTAGAGCCCCGAATCTCAGTTTTAAGTGGTGAATCATTTTCACCGTTAGTTTCGGGAAGCGTTCTTTGCCTCCATTCTAAAATGCCACCACGTTTGGGACAGGGCCCCAGGGCCCTGAGATGGTTTCTGCGCTGGGAACTGGGGCTGGGCGGCATCTGCCCCCTGTCCTGGACACTCGGAAGTCCACTCCTTGGGACAGCTGAGATGCATGGAGCATTTAGATTCCCGGAAGCCAGTTCCAAAGCAAGACTGCTTTGGAGGTGCCCCTGCCTCTCCCCCCATCTCAGGGGCTGATCCTTGGAAGTGGCCCTCCTGCCTCCCTTTCGGCAGCGTAGCTCATTTTGGGGCATGGATGCCTGGGAAAGACACGAGACGCTGGGATGACTCGTCTGCTCCTGCCCGGAATAAAAATTGTGTGTGCGTGTGGCCTCCTCCTCGCTCTCTATGGCTTCCTCCGAGGCTCCAGGAGAAAGCTCCACACACCTGCGCCCCGGCCACGCTCGGGAGTGACGGAGGGCTGGAGTGTAATTATTATTTTGGCTTATGCAACCGAAAGGCAGGGTTCATTATTGCCCAGAGAGGAGGCGGAGGCCGGGGCACTTAATTATATAATGCTCCTGCCTGTCAAGGCCCTGCCCAGCCCCAGTCCCAGGCGGCCTCTTCTGAGCTGTTGTTGTTTTCACAGAACAGGTTGGGGAGCTTCTCTGACCCTGGGGTGTGGGGGCCGGGGCTGGAGCAGACGGGCCTCCCCGGGTTCTGTGTGTGTGCCGGTGTGTGTGCGTGTGTGTGCGTGTGTGTATGCGTGCAGGCGTAGCGAGGCCTGGGGGAGCAGATGTAGGTGGCTACGGAGGGCGGGAGCAGCTTGGTGCTCCCAGCTGGCCTGTTGTGAGCCTGGGTGCAGTTGTGTCCCTGGGGCTCCGGCCAGGCTGCTCTGTGGGGCATCTTCCTGGAGGTGCTTCCAGCTCTGTCTGCTCCAGGAGAGCTGCCCCAGCCCTCGGCGGCCGCCTTCACCACAGAGCATAGGCCCCTCGCGTCTGCAAAACTCCCAGGGAGATCTGAGAGTGCCCACCCTGCCCACATGTCTCCGGTGGCCTGCAGAATTCATTCTTTCACTTGGCAATTATTGATCGAACGCTTACCGCGCGCCAGGTGCCCTGGGCTTTGGGAAAACTGTAGTGAAGGAAGCATGGTGAAGTGTGCGCCCTCACGGAGCTTACCTTTTAGCGGAGGTAGCTGGGGGTGCATTCAGGGAAAGGAAGGGCTGATTCTTGGCTGGCCAGTTTAGGGTCTGAAATGTCTATATGAAAAGTATTTCTTTCAGTGGGTGGGCTTCCATAGGCTCTCGGCCCTCCATCCTCTCCTCTTTGGAGCACCCCTCTCCCCCACCCTGTTCTGTCCTCTCATGTGGTGGCAGGTCGGGGGTTGCATCCATTTTACAGGTGAGTCCAGTGAGGCCCAGGAGCCCCCTGAGCTTACAGCAGCAGAGCTGAGGCTTGATTCCAGGTCTGTCCGGGTGGCTCTGCTATTTCCCTTGTCACACGCCCTAGAGAAGCCCAGTTTGTCAGCCCTTCCATGGTGAACCCAGGCTGACACACAGCCATGGGGCCTCAGCTCAAGCCATTCTGTTTTGGTTGGCGATGTGGCAGGACAGGAAATTGAATGGCCCCTCTGGCCTGGGATAATCAGGCCCAAATATCTGGGGCCACTTTGCTGGAACATGATCCTTGCCCCCCATTAGGAAGGAGGTGACTGCTGAGAGTCTGGGGCCCCAGGCAGCCCTTTGGGTGAGCGGAGACAGATTGGGGTGTCATAATCTGCCAGAACGCAGGTAAACACTGGGGCCTCCCCGTTACTGGTGGGGGTGATGGATGACGTGTCGGGGGTGGGCAGGCAGCGCCTCCCTGAGTTCCTGGTTCTGACTCCAGTCCGACTTTTCCTTTGCACGGTAGATGCAAAAATGGGGCAGGCATCAGCAGAGCGTCCAAACTTTTGCCCAGCTCCTGGTGCTGGCTTGGGGAAACAGTGTGTCTCATGAATAATGTACCAGCGGCAAATGTCTCTACGTTTAGCTGGAATTGGTATGGAATCCATTTCAGCTAGGGACACTTCTGCCAACTTCTCCTCCCCCAGGTTTACCACCTGCCCAGGTGCAGACAGGCATAGTGCGTGGATGGGAACCGAGTGGCCTCCGCGGTGTTGGGGTGAACACCAGCAAGATGGTGAGGCTGGGGGGGTGTAGCAGCGCGTGCTGCGGAGGTGACCATCCTGGCTCTGCCACTGCCCCTCTCTGTGACCGCCAGCCTTACGTCCCTTCTTTGAGCTTCTCTTTCCCTACCTGTACCCAGGGCTGATGATACCTGCAGAGTGGGTTGTTATTTACCACTGTGCTATTGTTATGGTTCGCACACAACAGATTTCACTTCCGATGGCCGTTAGGTAGCTGGTAGCCGGTTGTAATTATGAGATAATGAAAATGAAGACAAGTGGCGATATTAAACCCTGTGCCAGGCACGCAGTGAGTGGTTCTGTGAATCACTGCGCTTTGTTCTTGTGGTTCTAAAGGGTGGACTCTATCCCTATTCCCACATTACGCCTTAGACACTGGAGACCCAGAGAGGCCAGGAGAGCCGGACAGCTCTGGGTGGAAGCAGATTCGTGCTCAGGACAGCCATGCCAGAGCTTTTCTCTGTTACGCCTCTCTAATCTGCCTCACGGAAAAACACCTCCTCGCTCCTTCCTCTCCCACCCCCATTCTGGGGTAAAGCAGAGTTGTAATCAAACGCGTTCCCTGAGCGCACGCACGCCAGCACCCTGCCCGCCCCAAAGACTCACGGCCCCTTCCCCACCCTGGGACCCCCACAGGCTGCCCCGCGGGTCACCACCCGCTCCTGGGTGCCCTGAACACAGAGCCCCTCAGACCGAAAGTCCCCCCTACAAATAAGCCCACCCACACCCTGCGAGATGTGAGTCATCTCACACTCCCTGCATCTCCTCCTCATACGCGCATTCCCAGCACCGGCCCCGATCCCTCAGCCCACGCAGCTCGCACCCACCCACAGGCAGGGTTCAGACCCGCCTGGGCGCCTGCGCACACGCGGCACACCTGGCACCCGCGCAGCCGCCCCGTCCCGGCCCCCAAAACACAGCCACGTGCGTCCCCCCCCGGCTTGGTCCGCCCGTTCCCGCTCTCCCAGCGCCGCGGAGCCCACCGCGTCCCTCCTCCCGAGAAGCCTGGGCCGCAGCTCTGAAAATCTAAGTGGGTCTGGATTCCAGGCACGACGTTATGCTTTGTTTCCATCTTAAATACACATTTATACTGCTAATGCCTCCTTTACGGGCAAAGAAATCATCGGGACAAAATACCATTGGGCAGATGCTCGGGGTCTGACGGTGAAGATGGTAAACGGCAGTTTGCATGCCCAGGCCAGGAGGGCAGGCCCGCCAGCACGCTACCAAGCCGGTAGAAACTCATTACAGGAGCAAAAACAAGTGAGCGCTCTGCAATTGGAGATAAAAGGCAGCTCTTTCAGCCACTTTGGTGGGGGGGTGGGAGGCTCCATAAGGTGAAGGGAGACAGGGGAAAAAGCAAATAACTGGTTCTTTGTTGCCAATTATAGCGGAGTAAGGCGCGTTGCTGAAAAGCATTCCCTCACCCCAAACTCAGCTAGTTGACGTGTTTTATATTAGGAAACCAGCGCAGGCTGGGGGAGGGAAGGTCAGCATTCTCCTAGAATAACCAGCCCACGGGGTGGTCAGCGAGCAGCCCTGGCTGATGCGAACAGTGACTGCAGGGAATGTGAGGGAAACCAGCTGCACCCCCTCTTTTCTGAGAGGAAGGAAGAGAGAGGAAGACCCTGAAAACGTAGGTGATCCCAGCAGCAGCGGGAGGGAGAGGAAGCTCAGGGTTTTTCCTTCCCAGGCTGCACATGTAACCAGCCACCGGCTAAGTGGATGATTTTGTGAGCAAACCAGGCTGAATGTAACACGTCTTAGGTCCTGAAGCGACAAAAGGGTATTTCTATTTGCGAGCAGTGGAAGGAGTGAGGTTTGTCTGCATTTTCCACCATGGTCCATTCCTCCTTGGCTCTGCCTCCCGTCCCCCGAGTTAGTAGTTGCACAGCTTGTGAGAGGCCACGTGGTGGATAGAGGGGAGCGGTGCGTGGGGAGGGGGTGCTGGCTTTGCCGCAGACAGGTCCGTGGAGTTGACGGCGGGCGCTCCCTCCGCGCCCTGCGCTGCGTCTTCAGCACCCCGGACAGCGCCGGGGCCGCTCCGCCCGGAGCCCTCCCGGCCGCTCCTCCACCCAGGCCGCAGCTGCCGGCGGGACCCCCGGCCTCCGAGCCCGCAAGTCTGTCTGCTCCCGCTCTGCCCCTGTTCCCTATCGTCGTCAGCTACTTTTGGCCTTTTCACCCCTATATTGCTGGTCCTTTCCAAGTAGACGTGTGCCAGGCCGTCTCACGCTGATCCGAGAGCCAAGGGCTTCTCCTGGCTGGTGGAGGGAGGCTGGGGTGCATGGGGGGACCTAGTCTCACGCTTATTTCTGCCTCACCTTGTGCGTGGTCAGTTCCCACGGGGCGTGACAGGTTATAAATGCACAGCCAAAGGCAAGCAAAGGAGCAAGCTCTGAGGCCAAAGAAAGAGTGTTTTGTTCCATTCTCTTCAAATCGGTGTCAGTGGACTAATCACCTACATCGTGCCTGCCCAATGGGGTGGCTGCTGGCCATGGGTGGCTGCTTAAAAATTAAGATTAAATATAATTAAAAGTTTAGTTTCTCCATCACACAAGCCACATTTCAAGTGCTCAGTAGCCACATGTGATGAGAAGCTACCTTATTGGACAGTGGAGATGTAGAATATTTTCGTCACTGCAGTTCCCTTGGGCAGTGCTGCTCTAAAACGTAAGTTTAGCACAGAAAGCGATGGCTGTGGCTGCATGTTTAGACACTGGCACGGCACTGGCACGTCGGGGCCACTTAGTGAGTGTGGAATGAATGAACAGTGCAAATACATAGAGAGGTATTTGCTAATTTCGTTCACCATTTGTGATTTCACATGCCCATTTCATGGCAGGAACTTAGAACTGGATGAGAAAGCCAAAGCAGAAACTTTCTTTAAGACCCCCATGTCACAGGTGAACCCCACTTTTAAGTTCTGTGTACTACATCTCTGCTAAAATTCCCTCATCGGTTCTATTTTGTTGTTTGCTTCGTTGTTGCTTTTAAGAGAGTAAGGGGGATAGTGTGGAATAAAGCGAGGAGTAGATTGTGTTTCTGGAGTGTGCCGTGGTGTAGCCCAGAGGTGTTTGTAGAGCCCCGCGTGATTGCAGAGGACCAGGAGAGACCAGCTGGAAGGTAGGTTCCCTCTCGTCTACCCAGTTCTGTCTCTTCAGGGCCACTCATCTTCTGCTTGACTCACTCAGCCATTTGGAAAGCACTTATTAAGCGCCTACTGTGGTCAAAGCACAAAGACCAGTAAACTGAGACTCAGCTGCAGTGAGCCAACACTATTTATGGAGCCTCATGGTGTGTGGTGTGTGGGGCCCATCAGTGTGTGACAGCGCAGGGACTGGGGAAAGAGACAAATGAAAACGGAAGTAGAAGAAGCAGGATGACGTGACTTCTACCCAGAATGCCCTGCAGCCTGGAGAGGGATGCAGAACTAAAATTTGTGCAACAATCGGGGGTTTCTCATGCCGGACTTTGGGGATGCTGAATAGGAGCACCGCAAGTAGAGTTCTGAGGAGGGAAGGGGGGCTCTGAGGGGAGGGGAGGGGAGGCTGAGCGGGGCTACAGGGCCGGCGGAGGGACTGCGCCCCAAGGCTTGTCTGCTGCCTTTGAAGGAGGCTTTGCCTCCTGGGCTCTGTTTCCCGACCTCTCATGGAATCCTGACACTTCTCCCCTTTCATCCGTGGCCTCTTCCTCCTTCCCAGGAAAGTTGCAGGTATCAATTGGAACCCAGAGAGGGTTCCCTGGTGGGAATGCTGCCCCAGGAGGCGAGTCGGCGCCTTGGCTGCCAAGTGCCGGGCGTTGAGCTGGCTGTGTCTGTTACTCTAGGCCAATCCTCCCCAATCTTGAGTGGGTTGTCTCAGCTTTTTGCCCCTCCCTCTCCCCTTGGACCTCCATGGCACTAGGCTGGACGCTCTGAACTCTGGCTGCACTTTAGCATCGCCAGGCACAGCCCCCAGACAGGCACCTCCTGGAAGGCTGTTGGAAGTGTGGCTCCCAGGGCCCCCCCAAACCCACAGGCCCAGCATGCGCCTGTTTCTAAACACCCAGGCGGTCCCCCGCTTGCATTCAAGGGTGAGAAACTGCTGGAGCACACGCGTTTCAAGCTTGGCTGCACCTAGGATCATTTGGGGAGTTTTTAAAAACATTGATCCTGATTTAATGGGACTGGGGTGCCACCTGGGCTTGCACTTTTTTTAAAAAAAAAAAAGCTCTGTAGGTGATTCTGGGTACACTAAGGTGCTGGTCCGGAACTGGGGCCCAGAGCCTCGCTGCACGCTGGGATCACAGGGAGAGCTGAAAAGATCGGCCCCTGAGGGGTCACCCTGCCCGCGTGACCCAGGCTCCCCGAGAGCGGCCTCGGCCTGAATGTCTTATGGGGCATTTGCTGCTCCAGGCGGAGCGTCCACGCTGGGTCGAGCAGCTGCTGCTTCGTTTGTGAGACGAGGGGGACGTGCCCAGCACAGTGCCTGGTGTGTGCGGGGTGAGAGCTGGCACGTGGAACGTTTGTTTTGGTTGCACGCCTGTGTGTGGTAACAGCAGTCGGTGTCAGGGGGCTGGGCGAGAGGCCACTGGCCTCCCCAGCACCCGTGGGTGAGGATGTACAATGCATTTCCTACTGGGGGCCGGGGGGAAACACTAGAACGCTGCATCTGGAATATGTGTCTGTATTCGCTTCCTCCTGCGGCTGTGACAAAGTGCCACAAACTTGGTGGCTCACACAGCAGACGTCCACTCTCCCCGTGCTGGAGGCAAAGACCAAAGTTGGGGTGTGGGCAGGGCTGCGCCCCGCGGCGGGTCCCCCGTCTCCTGGCTTTGGGGTGGCTCCTTGGCCTGTGGCTGCCTCTCTCCTGTCTCGTCTTCTCCAGGTATCTCTCTGCCCCCCTCTTCTCTCCTAAGGACACTCGTTCCTGGATTTGGGTATACCCCAACTGCAGGACGGTCTCCTCCCTAGAGCCTTAACTCAGCGCCGTCTGTGAAAGACCCTTCCACCAAATGGGGTCGTGTGCAGGTACTGGGGTGGGGATGTCGCTGTGCCTTGTTGGGGAGTCAACTCGTCCCACCACCCGTCTGAGTGACTTGGGTTTGAAAGTGCCCCACAGCCCAGAGGGGCAGTCCGCGCCTCGGCCTTTGCGAGGACGGCCGCGTTTCCTGAGTGTCCACGTCCATCTGAGTCTGTGCTACGCCGTCTTCCACAGATGCCGTTTCCTTTATTCCTAAAACAAAGCTCTGCGGGCTCCGGGTCCCCTTCAGAGGTGAGGAGAGGCCAGGCTCTGGGCTTAGGGCTTTCTGAGGCCCCCGGGCGGGTGGGCAGTGGGCCTGGGCTGGCTCCCTCGTCTCCAGTGCCCAGCACTAATGTTCCCTGGGGGTTGATTGCCTTGGCCAACCCTGGATTTACAGGCAGGGAAACTGAGGCCCAGAGAGGGGCAGGGATTTGCCTGAGGCCTCATGGCAAAGCAGAGACAGGAAGGGATAAGACCACAGTATTCAGAGTATTTGGGGACCCAGCCTTCGGGGGGCCTTTGCCCAACCATCCATGAACTTGTGGGGGAATGCTGCCTCCCTCAGCGGGTGGCGGTGCTGGGCACCCTCGCCAAGGAAAAACGCACGAGTCTGCACATACAGCTTGCTTGAAGCACTTCTGGGGGTTCACAGATGCCCTTAAACATCCACAGACTGCGGGAGAGGAAACCCTCCATTCTCCACGGCGCCGCAACCCGCCGAGGTGAGCTGTCGTGGAGCGCAGTGACGGGCAGGTCTGGCGAGTGAGAAACACACAGGGAGCAGAAGTAGGCAGAGTCGGGCTGTCACGGACCCCCCACCACGAGGGTGCCCGTCTGCTCTCCGAGGGTCCGGCAGCCCCCTGCCTCTGTTTCTCCTGGAGGACTCATAGAGCACCCCCCCCCCCCCCCCCCGGGGAGCATTCTGTACCCAGAGCTTGAGGCAGTGCTGAGACGGGGCCTTCATGGTCTGGGGTCTCAGGGGCAGTCAGTGAGGCCGGCATGCAGATTCCCGGGTGCTGCGTGGCCACCCTGGCCAGGTGACAGAGGAGAACCCGCAGCAGGACCTTTGTCCCGGCCCAACACCCCCCATCCCGAGGCCAGGCTCTGAGGACACCAGGCCCCCAGTTTGCCTTTGGGAGACCCAGCAGGAACGAGGTGGTGGGAGGAAGCGAGGCATTTCCTGGGGGGGGGGTCGTGTGAAGAGATGGGTTTTCCATGGGGAGGGGGTTCAAGGACTGGGGAGCCAGGTGGGGTCTACCTGTTGGCAGGTGTTGTACACCTGTAGGGGCTTCCTCGCGGGTGACGGAACTCGGCTGGCTGTAAAAACCAGGCCCAGGGACCACCATCTGGGATGTCCAGGAAATCTTGGGCACAGTCCTTCTGGTGGCCCCGCCCGCCATTTGGCCACCTATTGGTGGCTGCTCGTCGGTTACTAGGGAGATGGTGTTGTGCTGGGAAAGAAATAATCAGTGTCTGGAGTGGCCCCTGGTGAGAACGATGTGGGCCAGAAGTGCCTCAGTGCCCTCCTGCCCTCACTGCCATGGTGCTCTCCTCCCCATGGCCTGGAAGCACCATGAGGGCAGGCACTGGGTCTGTC
>PVIY010054861.1:0-14020 GCA_004026745.1 Myrmecophaga tridactyla
AGAATTCCGAAATCAGGGAGTCGGCAGGGCCGTGCTCCCTCCAGAACTGCAGGGGAGAGTGCTCCCCAGCCTCTTCAAGCTTCTGGTGTGCCCTGGCCTTGGCGTCCCCAGGCCTGGAGCTGTGCCGTCCGAGCGCACCTCTGTCATCACGTGGCCTGCTCCCCACAGCTGTCCCTTCTCTCCTCATCAGGACGCCAGGCCTGCGGGATCGGCCCCCACCCCCTGATGCAGCTGACCTCATCTAACCACATCTTCAAAGACCCCAAAGTCCACATTCACTGAACCAGAGGTTAGGCCTTGAACATGCCTTTGGGGGGACACAAAACTCAACCCGTAACTCTGTCCATTTGGCTCCCAGGCGCTGTGGGCCTCAGATCTCCTTGGCTGCTCCCCCAAAAGCTCTGAGGCAGAGACTGAGCACTCTGGAAGCCCGTCTCCCAACTTCAGGCTGTGGGGACCAGCCCTTTTGCTTTCTGGGCCTCAGTTCCCTCCACTGCAAAAAGGGGCCCTGCATCTCTTTGGTGAGGACTTTGGAAGGGAGAAGGTTACGGGGTCCTCAGAAGGCATTTGGCCAGGGCTGGGTCTGAACCTAAAATCCCGCATCTGAATCGGTCTTGAGCTGTGGCCGTGGGGCTGGGGGCCACCCCCAACTTGTCTACGTCAGGTTCTGTCTTCTAAGGTCCCCTCTTTGTTTCTTCTGTGCAACTTGTGGCCAACCTCATTGAGGCAGGGCCACTGAGACCCTCAGCATCTTCCAGAAATGCTGGGCGAGAGGCTGAATGCCAGGATGTTCAGGCTAGACCCGGGAGAGGAGTGGGGGTGGGCGGTTTTCTCCAGGCCACTCACTGAATAAACACGTCTTGTGCCAACCCAGTGCCAGGCGGTGTGGGGCGCGGAGAGGAGAGGGGACCAGCCGCAGCCTGAAGTCTGAGCAGTCTCTGTCTGAATTCTGGCTCTGCCTCCTGCCAGCTGCAGTCCCACTTGGGCCTTTATCCTACAGGCCTCAGTTTCCTCCTCTTAACATCGGGACAAAAGCCTGACCTCTCAGAAGTGCTGTGGGCGCTGAGATGGAATGTTCCGGTGCTTTGCACAGGGCTGGTGCAAGAAACGGTCACTGAGACAGAGACTTCTGTGGCTTATTTTGTGCCATCACTGCCCCCCGCTGTGCTGGGTCAGGTGCTGTTTCCCTGGCCCTTGACTTGCTGAGTCTCGGCGCTTTCAGTTTTACCAAGCATAAGTCTGCGCATTGCCATTTTCTCTTCTTTCTCTCCTTTCACCCTTCCCCTCTGCTTTGGTCTTTGAGCCTCTTGTAGGTTGACTGGGGAGGGGACAATAAGACACGAGCCTCGTCCGGCCCTGGCGGTCATTGCTGCTGTCTTCCTGGGGCCTCGGGCTGGGCCATCATCACCTTTGTCTTTCCCTGGGGCTCCTGCCCCTGGTGCTGTGCTCACACGCCCTGCTGCTGCCAGCACACTGGGGGCCCAGGACCATCGAGCTGGCTTGTCACCTTTCGCAGCATGTTTGCCCCACGGGCAACTCTCCATCTGCGTCCTGACAAGCGACGGGTGTGCGGGCTGCCCACCCCCAGCCCCGGGCCCGCCCCCCCTTCCTGGTTCTCTCCCCGCCTCCACCTGCTCCCAGCGGGCATCAGCCAGGTGTGAGTGACCGGTGACCCTTCTGGGTCCATGACTCACTCGGAGCTCCCCAGTAATTTCCCTGTATCCTGGGAAAGGGAGACGGCTGGGGGCTTCTGGGGGCTAGCAAAGCCGGTCCCCCTGCCCTTACAAGGGGGCAACTGCCCCCAGTGGTGGGTTCTCGCTGTGGCCCTGGAGGTGGGTGTAATTTGGGGCAGCAGGAAGCGTTTTCCTCCTCTCCTCTTGTAGTGTCATCATTTCTGCGGAAGGGTGGGGGCAGAGACTTTTTCTGTTTTGTGCCCTCGGTCTGTGGAAGGGAGGAGAGAAGGGGGAGGAGAGGGAAAACCCCAGTGGGTTTTAGTCTTAGGTTTAGGGTCTCCCTGACCTAAGAGGGCCCCAGGAGCCAGAGGGGCGGCTGGGCGGGTCCCTTCCCGTGGCAGATTTGCTTGGCAGGACTTGGGGACTCAACACTGAATATTCAGCCTAACAGGGCCACTTAGAGGGAATAAGGGAAGAGGGACGGCATCAGAAGAGGCCTCGGGCACCTCCTCCGCCGCTCTGGGGCCCGCCCCATTCCCCGTCCTTCCTCCCTCCCCCCTTCTTCTCTGGCTCGGCACCCAAGGGCCCTGCCCGGGGCGCAGGGAGGGCAGGGTGTGGATGTCCTCGGGGCCGGGGAGAAGCCGGTCAGCGTGGGGTTTGCCAGGTTCCCCCCATGGGCCCTGGGGAGCCTGGAGGACGGGGCTTGGGGGAGGCGTCCCACTGCAGCCCACCCCGCATCCTCGGGCATTGGCCCCCAGCCCCGCGCCGCCGGCTCCCATCGCAGCATGCAGACCTCTGTGCTCTGTGTGCCTCTCCTGCCTGGCCCCCAGCCCCAGGCCACCCCCAGCCCACCGTGGGGGAAGAAATGAAGACTGCTGTCACCCAGAGAGGAGCCAGGTTTAGGAAACACGGGGAACGGGCGGGAGAAGGACACCAGGCTGCACTGGACAGGCGTCCAGGCTGTGCACTGCACAAGGTTAGCCCCGGCCAGGGCACTGTTCCAAGCAGACACAAACTAATCTAGATGAGACCACGTGGGTGAGCACGGGGTGGCCGGCTGGGGCCAGGGCCTGGACCAGCCGGGTGTGTCCCCTTCCGTGACCCCACACTGGCACATCAGGAAGGCACCTGCACACTCCCAGCACACCTACACACGACACGTACAGCTGGGCTATGCCCACCTAGCTCTCAGACCTGACCCCATCCCCTTCTGGCTCCTGGGGCGCAGCTCCTGAGCCCGCAAATAAAGACCCAGGAGAGAACACACAAGCAAATGAATGAAGAAGTGGGCGAGTGAACAGTGGAGGAAATGGACAATGAAAAGAACGGCTGAAAATTCTCACTGTCAGCCTTGATTCTGTGGGCCAAGCAGAGCTCTAGACCTTGGCAGGCTCCCAAATCCATGCTGGGCAGAGGGGAGCCCCCTTTGCTATCAGGTTCACCCCCAAGCGGGCCTGGGGCTGGGTCCTGCAGGCTCTCCCAGCCCGTCCCAGGGAGCAGTGGGTGAGCACTGACTCTGGAGTCCACAGTTAAATATCCAGCGGCCTGCCTGGGTGTCCGCTCCCCGAGCAGCTCGCTCAGGCCATCTGGGGCTGGGCGTCAGGCGACCAGGAGGGGGCAGGTGTTTGCACCACCATGGACCCCAGTGGGGACAGCGGGCCACTCCAGAAAAGCCCAGGCCTCTGTCCTCCCTCCCACGGCAGCATGGGCTCCGCCGGGCTGACCCCGGGCACAGGGCTGGGGGCAGTGCCAGGCGGCCAGGGTGCTCAGCCAGCCAGGAGCCCCCCCTCCCGGGCTCCGGCGAGAGGCTGGAACACAAAGCTATTTTTATTTATGGCAGTGTCAGTGGGCCGGCCCACGTCTAGACAGCTGGTGTTATCGTTCGAGGCCATCCTGGAATGTGTGGCCCCATTTATTTAGAACAGAGGACGGCGTGAAGATTAAATGGCTCGTAAAAATAAGCTGGGGACTGATGCTGGGCCCGGGAGACAAGGTCACCCTGGCCAGGTCGATTGTCCTTGTTTGTTTTGGCCACAGGGATGTTTTCAGGGAAAACAAGGAGCGGTGGGCCCCGGGAAAGCCAGCCCAGCCCTCCCTCGGCCAGCGCACACAGGGGGGCCACTGTCTCACCCACAAAGGGTGGGGGGACAGGGAAGGACAAAGGAGACACCACCTGGCCGGGGCCAGGACTTCCGGGACAGCCAGCACTCTGCCTGAGGAAACCTCGGCTCCCCAGGGGGCTGGGAGCTGGGGCAAGTGGCCGCTGGGATCCCATCTGCCCCACCTTGGGGCGCTGCCCTCGGGACAGGGAACGGGCCCCTGTGCCAGGCCGCTGCTGGGCACCCCTGTGTCTGGGCTTCCTGGGGATCAGGCCCTGGGAGACGGGTCAAGGAGATACCCTCCCTGATCGCATATTTACTGCCTCATTCATCATCCATTCGTTCACTCATCCATTCACTCACTTGCTCCACAGATACATATCGAGACCCTCTGATGTGCCAGCAGTGAGTGACCCAGGCCTTGTCGTCAAGGGGCTTCCAGAGAGACAAGGGGGAGCAGACATGCAAACACAGACACGCATCCCGTGCAAAATGCTGGAGACTCACAAATTATCTGCTCTTCTCACTGCCTTCGTTAACTCTGCCAGAGGCTTCCCGAAGCCCATGGGAGTCTGCACTCCCGAGGAAGGACGCCCTGGGCCCAGTGCTGATCACACGCTGCAGCCCTCCCCTCCAGGCGCCTCCCCACGCCAGCAACCAACGCCAGGCCAGGCCGGGGTCTGTGGGCTGGAAAGGCCCTGGGATCGCCTCTCCTGGAGGGCCTGGGAGGCCGCACAGCGTGTGCAAAGCCCGACGGACATGAATGGGCCACTCCTGTATGTGTGACCTAGGATGACATCCTGGCTGCCCGAGCCTTGGTGTCACTGTTTGTCAAAGGGAGATGGGCACAGAAGCCCTGTCTCAGGGTGCAGATCCGGGGCAGAAAGAGCTCAGCAAGGAGCAGCCCCTTAAGAGGGCTTCTCAATGCCAGCAGTTAGCACCTGTGCGATACCTGCCATTCTCTTCACTCCACCTTCAGAGCCCGGCACAGGGCCTGACCCAAGGTGGGCATGCCAAAAACATTTGCCGATTGCACGAATGAAGTGACAGACAGGGGTTTGCTGGGGCGTGGCCCCCTCAGTGAGGGTTCTCAGGGGATGATGTCCTGGCTCCGAACAGAAATGTCAATTCCTGGAAAAGAGAAGGAAGAGAAGTCAGCAAGGGTGGACTTGACTCAGCTTTTCCCAGGTAACAAAGCAGCTGCAATTTGAACTTCTGTGCAGCCCCGGAGCTGAGAAGGAGTGCAGGGGGGTGGGGGGCACTTAGGCAAGGGGAAGGCTCAGACAGGGTCAGGGAGAGAGAGGCCCATTGGCGGAGACAGCGTGGCCAAGCAGGGACGGCTGGACGCAGGGCCGGCCAGGTGCCCAGCCTGGCTCTGTCCCCACAAGCCCCTTCTTCTATTCCTGAGAAGAGGGGACAGTGGCCACCTCCTGCAGGGTGTGCTGGGGCCGGGCAGGCTGGTTGGAGGGTCCCCAGTGCCCCATGTTGTTCAGGGGGCACTGGATGCTGGGCTGACTCCTGGTCCAGCATCTCCTGTGAGCTAGAGGGTCAGGGTGCTGGTGGAACCCTCTTTGGGTGGGGGTGGGGGTGCTAAGGGAACACGGCGTCTCTAGAATCTGGTGCTGAGCCCGTCCTGCCCTCCACCCCACCCTGGCCCTGGCCAAAGGTACCAATTCACTCTGACCTGGCCCAAAGGCTTACCTGGCCCTTCAACATCAGGTCCTGGGGCTTTTGGGGTCAGGGAGGCTGGGACCTCCTTCTCCTTTGCCTTTGGAAAAGCCCAGCAGTGTCTCCTGTTGGCCCTCCAGACCCAGCTGCAGCCCACCCCTGCACCATTCCCAGCCCAGGCCTCTTCTCTTGTCCACCCGATCTGTGTTTCTTGAGCACCTACTATGCACCAAGGCTGGTGACCCACAGCAGGGACCTCAGAGAGGAGGTGACTTGCTCTCCAAAGTGCCTGTTCCTGTGGCAGAAGGGCCTCAGGGCAGAGTCCTCAGGGCCACACCCAGGGCCCAGCGCAGTGTCGCCATGGAGCAAACTTACTAGGTGCCCCTGCAAGGTGCCCATGCATCCACCAAAGGAGACGGCCTAGCACGGGGTTGAGAGCACAGGTTGTGGGCTGGGAGGCCTCGCTCCAGCTGCACCATCCCCAGCCGTGTGACCTGCGGCAAGTGAACTCGGACCCCGGATGAGGAACCACGCGGTAGCTGGGGCCCAGGTCTTGGGTGCCAAGAACTTTCCTGAACTGACAGCCCTCAGGAGGAGTGGGTCCGGGCCTGTGGCTTCTTTCCAGGAAACGACTGTAGGAGAAGGGAAGGCAGCCTTGACTGGCATGCGGCCGTTCTGGAGCCTGGGCTGGAAGGGACTGGGAGCCCAGCCCTCCCACCACGCCCACCACGTTGCATGGCAGTACCCCCAGAGCACCAGGCGTGGACAGGTGTGGGTACCAGGTGTGGGTGCTAGGCATGGGTACCAGCTGGGGTACCAGGCGTGGATAGGTGTGGGTGCCAGGCATGGGTACCAGCTGGGGTGCCAGGTGTGGACAGGTGTGGGTACCAGGTGTGAGTGCCAGACATGGGTACCAGCTGGGGTGCCAGCTGGGGTGCCAGGCATGGACAGGTGTACGTGCCAGGTGTGGGTATAAGGCATGGACAGGTGTGGGTGCCAGGCATGAACTGGTATGGGTGCCAGGCATGAACTGGTATGGGTGCCAGGCATGGACACTCCTGGGCTGAACACCCCGCCCTGTGCTGAGTGGGCTGTAAACCGCCACCAGGGCTGCTCCAAGAAAAATAAGGTGCCCAGGGAGAACACGCAGAGTGCAGATTGTTGGTGGGTTTTGTGATGAGCACCCAGCAGGAATTCAGAGCCAGAGCAGAATTAGTGAGCTTGGATTCCTAGGGGTCTGGGTTACAGTTTATGCCAACGGACTGGTGGTGGGAGGCTATGAGCTGGGAGCATGACAGCACATTGACTTATAGTACAGTACCCACCCAGCCCTTACCCGGTCCTCACTGTGTGCCAGATACCATTCCCAGCACCTTACACAAAGCAACCAGATGAGGCAGGTCCTATCGCCACCCATGCTGGGCAGAGGAGCCTCCACAAATGGCAAAGTTCCTCCCCCTGACAAACTCCTATTCATCCTTCAAAACCCTTCTTGGCATCCCTTCTCTGATAGCCAATGGAGTCCATTGCTTTCTCCTCCAGGCGCCATCTCTAACATCTGCTGGTCTGAGCCCCATCCACTGAGCTTGCTCAGGAACCTGGGTTTCTGAATTGTAATCCCCGGGGTGCAGCCTGGGTCACAGACCAAAAGGGGTAAGGGAGTCTGTGGGTCTTCTCCTCACTCCCGTGGGACTTCCCTGGCTCAGTGCTTGCCCTCTGCAGGAAAAGCCTCTTTCGTTTTCCTTGCAGGCAGCAAGGCCATCCTCCAAAGTTGGGTCTAGGCTGAGTTCCTGCCCATGCCTCCTGGTTCCCCTCTAGGGAAACAATATTCCCAGCTCCTCCTCCATGGGGAGATCAGATCAGAGAGGGCTCCCACCTTCCAGGGATGCTGCAGGAGACCCAGGAGGAGCGGCCCCAGGACCAGAGGGGGCTGCCTTCTGGGAGACACAGGCATCTCTAGGATGTTTATCATTCCCACTTTCCCATAAATATGCTGAAAACAAGACCTTGGCCACATATGAGCTTTGCTCCTTCTCAGAGAACTGCTGCACACCCAGGCTGGGTCTGATCTTTGCAGCACCAGGAGCTTGGCCAAAGGGACCCTTGTTCCCACTTGACAGAAGAGGCAATTGAGGTTCCCAAAGGTGGTGACCAGTCCAGGGTCATGAGATGGGCAGCCGGCACTCTGTGTCCAGAGCCTGGACCTCTGACCCCGTGCCTTGCTCTCTCTGCACTTCCATGGGCTGCTGCGGGCTTCACCCTGCAGCAGGCTGGCCCAGGGTCTCCCCAAATCCCACCATCCTTTCTGGGCCACAACCCCAGGCTCTTGGAAAAGAGGTCTCTGCTCATGATCTTTCCTTCTTCAGATCTCTGTGGGAAGAAGTAGGAAAAAGGGAGCTGGGACTGGGTGGTGCAGTGACACGAGTTCCTCAGGCTGCAGAGAGACCCCCAGGGCCCGGCATGCTACCCCCGTGCCAGGCCCTGCCCCGCCCGCCCCTCCTCGGGGGAACCCCAGCCCCCCGCCCGGCTCCGCTTCTCCCACCACAGCCCTCGGAGGCGCGCTCACTCGAGGAAGAGCCAAATCCCAGTGCTGAGGAAAGGATGTTTTCCTTTCCAGTGGACAAAACATTTCTGGCGCTTTCAGGAGGGGACTGAACACTCTGTCCACTTTGGCGGGGTTTGGGATTCCTGGACGGACACAAGTGTGCCTTCACATGCAACAAGATGAATTATCCAGCCTCCGGCCCTGCTGCGCACCCGCCCCACCCTCGTCCCACCCCTTCTCCCTTGTCACCCGCTCCGCTCCAGAGCAAACTTTCTGGGAAGTCTTTCCAAGTGGCCTCAGGAAGTGAACGCTTGAGTCATGTGCCTCTTGCCACAGGTCTCTGCTTCCAGGCCTCCTCGGCGGCAGGGAGGGACTGGGAAACGCCCCCAAGCCCCAAGTCCTGTGAACCCCAACAGCTCTCACGTTAGGGAAATCCCAGCCCGCCCCACGGGCTTGGCCTCCGGCCGGGCACTTTGGCCTGGATCCAAAGGTCGGTTCTCCCAGTGCCTCCCTGGGACTCCGCTGGCTAGCAAAGATTCACGGAGGCCTGGGAATCTTCCAGAGCCCTCGGCTGAGCTGTGCACCCAGCTCTGGTCTCTCTGGCCTTCAACGCTTCACTTAATGAGGCTGGTGTCATGCGGCCAGAGGACAATGGATGGGTGGGACCAGGCCAGGTCTGTCTGCCCTGGGGATGGAAGGATGGACAGAAAGAGAACAGGAACTGCCACCCTGTGTCCACAGCCCCCCTGTCCCCTTGCGAGTGCTTGGCGACAGCCCTGACCCCAACCTGCTCCGAGGGTTGCCTCATTGCAGAGCTGCATGCGGGGTCTCAAGGCCTGCTCTAGACCCTGCCTATCCCATGGGGTCCAGTGGTGAGCTTGGCGGAACATTCCAGAAGCCTAGGATCCCTGAAAGACACTGAATTTAGGACCTTGCTGCCACCCTTGGGAGCCAGGATGCTTTAGAAAGCAGGCTTCCACCCTGGCTGCCCTCGGGGCAGGACAGACGCAGGTGAGGCCACCCAGCAAAGGCCGGGGGTCCCATGCCAGGGCCTGCACCCCCCGGGCAAGCTGAGTTCCGGAGGGAGGCAGACTGCTAACCAGTAAGCGAGCTTAAAACCCCAGCTCAGACACAACAGCTGGCAGCGGCTTCAAATAGTTCTCTGTCTGAAGTTGGAGTTGCTCACAGCCCTCCACTCCAGTAAATCAAACCATGTGCTCAGAGTTGCCTCGAGCGAACCTGAGGCACCTCTGCTTGGCCGAGCCCCAGCCACGCCTTCCAGCCTCTCACGCTCTTCGCTCTTCAACTGGCCCGCGAGTCACATTCCAACCCCTTGTACAATCAGTTCAGAGCGGGCCTGCCTGCAGAAGCTGCAGGGATTCGAGCCCACCTCCTACATCCCAAGGAAAGATGGGGGGCAGCGGGGGTGGTCTCTCCATGGGCCACCTGGCACTTGGGCATCACACACCCTGGCTCAGCTTGTATTCAGGTGACCTCTGGGCAACATCCACCCTTCCCAGACCCCGGGACCCACTCACGGGAGCTGGGGAGACCAGGAAGGAGTCCAGGTCACCTGCCCACTAAGAAGCAGTTGGGCAGGAACTATAAGCTCTTCTCCCCAGACAGGCCTCAGCCTGGCCCTCTGGTTTCCGAGCTCATCCTGGGTGCCCACCCTGTGAGAAGAACACCACTCCACGGCAAGTCTGTTGTCCTGGGAGTGAGAGGCCAGGGCCGGAGGGAGACGGCTCTGTAGCTGGTGACCATGTGACGTCTGCCTTTGACGCAGCACCCGCCACGGGCCTGGCGCTGGGCCGTGCTTCCTGTTGGCACCGATCGTTCCACACATCCTCACCTGTGTGATTGTGAAAACCTTGTGTGATTGTGAAATCCTACGAGTGTGTGCTCTGAAGATGGGTGGTGTGGGTTGAGTGGTGGTCCCCCGAAAGACAGGTCCACGTCCTAAGCCCTGGGAACCGGGAATGGGAGCTTGTTTGGAAAATGAGAGCTTTGCAGTTGTGATCGAGTTAAAGAGTCTTGAGATGATCATCTTGGATTACCCAGTGGGTCGTAAATCCATAGATCAGTGTCTTTGTAGGATAGACCCAGAGACCCAGAGGGGAAGGCCATGCGAGGACGGAGGCGGGGCCTGGAAGGATGCGGCCACAAGCGAAGAACTCCTGGGGCCACCCAAGGCTGGAAGGGGCCGGGATGGCACCTCCCTGAGAGCCTCCAGAGGGAGTGCGGATTTGCCGACGCCTTGGTTTCTGACTTCCGGCCTCCAGAACAGTGAGGGAGCAAACTTCTGTTGTGTGAAGCCAACTAGTCTACGGTGATTTGTTACAGCCTCCCTAGGAAACTAATACAACATGAAAATTGAGGCTTGGAGAGCCTGACCAAGGCCACCAGCTCTTTTTTTTTTTTTTTTTTTTAAATTTTTTTATTAGTAAAACAACATGTGAACACACAAACATTCTTAAAATGCAACCATTCCATACATGGTGTATAGTCAATGGCTCACAATATCATCACATAGTTGTGTATTCATTGCCATGATCAATTGTTGAACATTTGCATCACACCAGAAAAAGAAATAAAAAGGAAAAACTCATGTATCCCATATACCTCACCCTTCCCTTTCATTACTCTCATTAGTATTTCCATCTATCCAATTTATTTTAACCTTTGTTAACCTATTATTTGTCTATTTTTTAATCCATATTTTTTTTACTCATCCGTCCATACCCTAGATAAAAGGAGCATCAGATACAAGGTTTTCACAATCACACAGTCACATTGTGAAAGCTATATCATTATGTAATCATCTTCAAGAAACATAGCTACTGGAACACAGCTCTACAGTTTGAGGTACTTCCCTCCAGCCACTCTAATACACCATAAACTAAAAAGGGATATCTATATAATGCATAAGAATAGCCTCCAGGATAACCTCTCGACTCTGTTTGGAATCTCTCAGCCGCTGACATTTTATTTTGTCTCATTGCCCCCTTCTCCCTTTTGGTCAAGAAGGTTTTCTCAATCCCTTGCCGCCAGGTTCTGTCTCATCCCAGGATTCCTGTCCCACACTGCCAGGGAGGTTTACACCCCTGGGAGTCATGTCCCATGTGGGGGGTGGAGGTGAGTTCACCTGCCATGTCGGCTGAGGGAGAGGCCACCAGCTCCTACCTGCACTGCTCTCTCTCCCCACTCATGAGACTGATTTTAGAAAGCTGGATGTCGTTTCCATCCAGAGGGACAGAGGCTCCAGGGTCCAGGCACCTTCCCTGCCAAGATGACTGCCAGGAGAGGCTCGGGTGAACCTACACGTGTGAAAGGGTCTCCAGACCGCCAGCAGTGGGGCAAATCTTACTAACAGATGATTTTTTCGAGCACTTATGTGGGCCTAGTGGCTTTCCTAGGTTAAGACACTGGCTCACCTGAGCCTCACAAGGGCCCTATCAAGAGGGAAATATCCCACCCCACCCCCCACCCCACCCCCTGCCGACCCCGTACTACGAATGAGAAACTGAGATGCGGAGAAGCAATGGGGAAGGGCCCCAGCAAACTTTACTTAAGCCAACTGGAAGTGACCGAAGGCCGTCACAAAAGACCACCTGTTGTATGGGTCCATTCACACGGGATGTCCTGAAAGGGAAAAAGCAGACCGGGGTGGCCAGGGGCCAGAGGGAGAGTGGCTGGGGATGGGTCACTGGTTAATGGGCCCTGGGTCTCCTCTTGGGGTAGGAAAGTGACTTGGAACTAGATGGAGGTGGCAGTGGCACAACACTGCGAATGCACTAAATGCCACTGAATTGTCCTCTTTAGAAGGGTTCATTCTATGTTATGTGAATTTCACCTCCATTTTTTTTTTAAAAAAAGAAACCATTTGGACAAAGATGAGGTGGTCCTGGACCTCAGACCCTAATTCCCTTAACATGTGGCCTCTCTGAGGAGCCCCAGGGACTCATCCATGGTGATCCCCGTTCACAGGCGAGCTCCGGAAGCTTGGGAGGTGCTCGGGGGGGCCTCCCACCTGGGCACCAAACCCCACCACCCACTCCGAGCTCAGCCCCTGACACAGGGACCAGCTCAAAGATGAAGTTCCTTTGCTTTCTGGCTAAAGTTCATGCCACTGATAGTCACCCGAAATGCGGGTGACCAGTTGTCACCATCTTTGCTGACCCCGAAATGTTAGGAAGGTCCGTCCCAAAGGTGCTCTGAAGTGCATTTCAGAAGGTGGGGCCCAGGGAACGTGGGGGTGGGGGTGGGGGAAGCTTGCTCTTCAATGTTGCAAAGAGACAGGAGGAGACAAGATCGTGGGGAGACAGTCCTGGTGGGTGCCTGGTCCCAGCATGCTGGGCTGAGGTCGTGGGAAACACTTGCGGCCAGCCCCCCTGGGTGGGCGGCCGACTGGAAGAGGGGCGTCCCTGTGTGACAGCTCGGACGTCCGCCTGGCATCATGAGCTCCTGGTTCAGCTTCCCAGGGACTAATTCCCGTGGGGAGACCAAAGCTTGGAGGTCCAACTTCCACTCTAGTACTTCCCCCTTGGACCGTGTCTTGCTCATTCCTTCTGTGCTTGGGTAAGACACTGGCATGGCAGCTCTGAGATCCGGAGAAGGGTGGGAGACACAGAGCGTCTAGAGCTGGGCTGGTGGGGCGGGGGGTCCCTTCTCCCCCGCCATGCTAACAGTCCCATGGAATCTTCTACACCAGGGCTCCCCAAGCTTCTCTGGTCTTGGCTCTTCCATTGCAGGACTTTGAAGGGCGGTGGGGAAGAGCATGGGGGTCCAAATGGGTACCGCTCTGCATTTAATTTCAGAGGCCCCAGGAACCCCCAGGGCCAAGGGTTCCCAAGTCGGCTACACTGGGGATGTTCAAACAGGGAGATTCCTGGGCCCCACTTCTGTATCGGGATTTCTGGGATTCTGGGTCTCCCCACTAAGTTCTCCAGAGGATTCGGATGCAGGAGGCATCAGTGACCCTCAGGTCAAGATTCCAAACCAGGTCCCGTTCCCCACGCGGAGAGCTAAGACACTCCTAGGCACGCCCACCCCCGGGAGTGGTCAGGGAAAGACAGCGGGAGGGGGCCTCTGCCTTCTGTGCTCGCAGAACACACCCAGAGGAGGCCGCCACTGGGGCCGGGGCAGGAAGGCAGAGTGGGGCCAAGGTCAGTGCCACCTTCCGTCTTGCCTGGGCTTTTCCACCGAGAACATTTCCCCTGCCCAGGAAAACCATTACCAGCCCGGCAGCCACAGCAGCAGCTGTTCTCCTGCCCAGGAAAAATTTCCAGCAAAGCCTTAGCTTTCTCTTTTGTTAAAAAAAAAAAAAAAAGAAAAAGAAAATCAGCGTCCAGCAGAGGCCACCGAAGGTCCCGGGCCGGGCTGCATCCTGCCTGCTGGCCACGGGGCCCCAGGAGGCCCTGGGGGAGCCGGGGGAGCGGCCTGCTCCGGGTTTGCTGCGGCAGGACATCATTTGTTGATTCTCGAGCCCGATCCCTCGCTCATGATTTCCTCCCTGGTTGCCATGGCCCCGCACAGAAAACACAGCAAACTCCTGGCCCCAGGCAGCTCATTTATTTCAAATATTCTTTGCAGCTGGAATCCAACCATGTTTGGGTGTCTGGACTGGAGCATGAACTAATTGCTCTGTCTTCGGCCCCCTCCCCGGCTCCCCCAGGATAGTTTATGGTTCAGTCAGGTCCAAATTCCTCATTTTGCAGAGAAGGAGCAGGAGCGGGGGCGGGAGGGCGAGGGTGTGTGCGGGAGGTGGACAGAGCTGGGGGGGTTGATCCCCTCTCCGGCCAAGCCCCGGAGGCTGCTACCTGCTGAAGGCGGGATGGTAACTACAACCACATGAGCCAGCGCTGCACAGACGGATTTATTAACACGGCTCCCGTCACTACGAGACCCTGTCCCCCCTACCCACCCCCCCACCTACCACCAATTCTCTCAGCAGCACAAAGGCCCTTGTTTTCCCCCAGGCCCCTCTCTCGCTCCCCCCACCGCCTGACCCCCTCTTTCCCTCCCCCACCGCCACC
>PVIY010054862.1:0-14039 GCA_004026745.1 Myrmecophaga tridactyla
CCCACCCAAACGGGTGGAGACGTGTCATCCACTAATCCAATTTAACAACCACTCTTGACTAAAGCACATCAACCAGGCAGATGATCTCATCACAGTTTCAAACATACAGTATTGAATAGATTATTCTACCTTTATGAAATGGGATTTATATTAAAAGATGGCTTTTCTTAGGGGGCATACTTCCTTTCAAACCAGCACACTGGTGGTAGAAGCCAGAGAAGGGAAGCTGTTACCTGAGATGTGCAGAATTGTTAATGAAGTTGGACTTAAATGTTTGCAAATGGATAGAAGCGATGTTAGCTCATTATTGGGATTATAAGTAATAGTATTGTAGGTGAATTTGATTACAAGTGGTTGTTTAAAGTCATGTATATAAGTAAGTTCTTAACTAACCAGTATAAATGTAAAAAAAGTAGTAATAGTGGCATATATGGGGGGAAAACGGCTATTGCAAACTATGGACTATAGCTAACAGTAATGCTTTAATATTCTTTCACCAACAGTAATGATTTTACTACACTAATATTATGAGTCAACAGTGGTTGGGATAATGTGTATGGAAGCATTTAGATTTTATTTTTTATCCTGATTTCTGTTCTGGAGAAATGACTATGTTCTAAAATCAATCTTGGGGATATAAGCACAACTAGGTGATGATACTTTGAGCAGGGATTATATACTTCACTTAGTTGTGTGGTGTGTGAATATATAGCAATAAAATTTAAACAAAAGTATTGGAAAAAAACATTCTTTTCTTTCCAAACTTCAATTTCTACGTATGTAAAATAGGACCAAGAAAACTTACCCCCCAAGATTTCTGTGATAATTAAATGATTCAATATATGTAAAGTGCCTTATTCAGCTTCCCCAGCCTTGCCTCTGCGCACCTTCCTCTGCACACTGGCAGAAAACACCACTGATGAGTCCTACAGGGTGGACAAAGAGCCAAAGAATCACATTTAAACCGCAGTGCCTGTTAGAACTGGAATATCACCTCCGGCATTTCAAATGCTCCCATGAACCATTTTCCCCTTGGGGACCTCAGTGAGAAGCAGGTTTGGAGTCATACAATCTTGGGGTTAAAATCCAAGATCTGCCACTTACACTCTGTGTGTCCTTGGGAAAATCATTTAACCTCTCTGTGCCTCAGTGACCTCTGTAAAATAAGAATAATAATCCTTACCTTTAGAAGTCACTGTGAAAATTGGGGATGACATACACAAAGCACCTGGCACATGACAGCTACACAAAAATTAGAATCACTGTTATTATTATCATGGAATCATTGTTCTTATTACTATTAGTAGACAAGAGAATCTTTCTTTATACAGATCAAGAAATCAATACTGAAGCATATATATATTCAATTCAGCACTATATCATCCCCATTAAAAGACCATTTATAAAAGGTAGCTGCAACATTGTTTACCGTCACAGAGATACAGACCGCGTTTTCAAATGGACATGCAACATTAATCTCTCCTTAATGGGTATTTCCTCCTCCCAGCTTAAGTTCCACTCTAGACTGCTGAAGAATGTAATGTCCTGTGGCCAGTAGGTTCTGTTAAGCATGTAGCTTTTACAGAGTCCAGCTGCCTAACCTCAGCTCCAAGGGTGGAATGCTGTTGAACTCAGTTATTGACCTAAGAGAGATTTATTTCAGAATGTTTCACAAAACAGCAACAAGCCTTGGCTCTAAACCTGTCTCAACTTTGCTCCAACTGCCCTCTGAATTATTGACAGACTTAATTAAGTTAGCAATCTCTTAGCAATAATTAACATCTTTTCATAGCAACAGATTTGATCCTCAAGCCCAGATTTCCTAAGAAAACTAAAGATGTTGCAAAATAGTCACATCCAAGCCAAAAACTCCCATCTATAGAAACATCCTATCTATTAAACTCATACATCCCTCAGAAAGTTCACTTGCCAATTTTTAACAAGAATTAAACTTGTAATTCCAGTTTTCATTTTTGAAGCTTAAGGTTAGAAATGTACCAGAAACTGATGAATGAGTCACACAGGAACCATTGCTTTTGGGTCATGGAAAGCTTAGAAACATCCCCAGAAATGCACAGATAAATCTTTTGATGAAATACTTCCAATTCTTTCAAGACATTTTTAACAAACACAAATGTTTATCCCAAAGTGCTTTCACTGCTGTCAGCACAAGCTTGGCATGTTTATAATGCAGTTTGCACCAAGCTCAAATCCAAAATCTGGGCAATTTTCAGAAGAAGAATCCAAAAACCGTATTGTCTGCATTATTCACAATGCTGGGAGCAAGATCAATAGCTACAGTTCACCATCGAAGCACCAAAGCCCAGCAAGGAGTCATTTTTGACACAGTGAATTCAGCGAGAATGATGTGCTTCTTTGCAGAACCCAAAGGGTGGTATTCTGAGGTTAACAAAGACGATAATGAAGTAGCAGCCTTCAGGCCAGAAAATATCACCTGGGAACCATTCTTACTGGGAAGGAGCTGTGTGCAAATACAGTATTCAAGAAGAGAAAAATCACAATAGAGTTACTGCATGCATAGAGCAGGGTCACTGCATGCATAGAACATGGAGGAAAAGTGTTCCTGACAGAGTCAAACCTCAGGAGGGATCCATCTACCCTCTGTGACCCCCACATCCCAGGCCATCTGGAAACCACCAGGTCTTATGCAAACTGAAGTCCTGAGAGACTGTGGTTCTGCCACCAAGAGTGTGTGGCCTCTAAGTTTCTTCTCGGGAAAAAAAAAGAATAAGATAAGAGCCATGAAAGTTTAACAGACATGACTCTGTGGGTCGTGTACAAGGAGCCACTTGGTCACCAGTGGGTGTGTGCACAGGTGGTGTGGAACGCTCAAACAAGGCTGGTCCCTGTTCTAGTTTGCTAGCTGCCAGAACGTGATATACCAGAAAAAGAACGGCTTTTAAAAGGGGGAATTTATTAAGTTGCAAGTCCACAGTTCTAAGGCCATGAAAATGTCCCAACTAAAGCAAGGCTATAGAAATGTCCAATCTAAGGCATTCAGGGAAAGATACAATGATTGGAAAGAAGTGGCACCCAGAAAAATGGGATGGCAACGTATGAATTGATGATGATGGCTGTGGAGACATTGAAACCCTAGACTGTGCTGAGTCTTTTCTAGATAGCCGCGCAATAATCTGCCCTGAAGACACAGCTGCCCCACCTCCAGCCTGCCCTGAGGAGTCGGCCACCCAACCTCACCTGAAGGGATTAACTCTTCAGTGCCTGTGTGGAGCATGTAATTACTCCCCATGGGGAAACAGCCCTTGCTCCTCTGCCTGGAGTGATTAATCCTGTTTCACCAGATGAAACTGCAAACAAATGCCCTGAAGTAATTTGTTTGGAAGATACTTTTAATTCTTTTCATGACCCACCCTCACCACCCCTCTTTTCTTCAAGACCTATAACTAGACTGAAGTCCCAACAGGTGAGGTACACAGTGTCACCCAGGAGGAGGTGCTGTACTCCAAAAGAACTGCACAAGTTTTCCAATTTATATAGATAGAAATCAGGGGAATATATATGTACTAACTTCTTAACAGTGATTGTCTTTTAAAGAGCGGGGGTGACAATTGAGGAGGGGCAAGCAGAGATCGTTAAGTACGGCTACTATTCTATTTCTTAAGCGGGAAGTGAGGTACATCAGTCCTTGTTGTAGCATTCCTTATACCATGTTTTTATGCTCAAACTATTTAGTAATATCCTTTTTTTTTAAGAGAAAAGGAAAATAATTCTCTCTTCTTCCACAGTTGGGATTAGGGATTGAAACGTCCATGCTTAATAGAAAATCATAAAGGCTTATATTCAAATTGCTATGTTTCTAGAAGAAAACTTCTCTTTCACATTGAATGCTCTATTAATTTTCTGTCTGTACAAAGGAAAATCAGGCAGATCAGATTACAAAGATCTATATCAACATACTTCAGGAGTGTGACCTTCGCAAAGTTTGGCAAAGTGTTGAGAAAGAACATTCTAACTTTTGTCTTAGAGGTGTTTTATGCATTGCTACCTGACCCATTAATGCCTCACTGGGAAATGAAACAGTACTGATGCCCAAGTGATTCTTCCTGAAGAGGATTTGTACCAATAAAACAGGCTTATATGTGCTTACTCGGTGCCAAGCATTGTTCTAACCTTACTGGATTAGAAAATGGATTAATGTTTAAGGACTCACAGTAGCCTTATGAGGCAAGTACTATCATTGCCCTATTTTATACACACAGGAAGGCCATGTAATTTGCCCAGCATCACAAAGCCAGCAAACAGCAAAGCCAAGATCCAAACCAGGTAATCTGTCTCCAGAGCACACACTTAACCTCTAGACTACAATGCCTTCTAGCACTTACCAACATAGAGATTTTGACTCAATAAATAACTTGCTAATAATAATTGCAACATTTCTCTAATGGTAGAAATGCCTTATGTGGCTGAGAGTTTCATATCACTTGAAGAATTAAAATAAGACCTGAAAAGCAGCCTCATTTATTAGAAGGTTGTTCTAATTCCTCGCAACTTGAAAAGTGATCACTGGACGAGCAGCATCACCCAGATGCTAATTAGAAATGTAGAATCTCAGGTTCCATCTAGACCTACTGAATCAGAAACTGCATTTCAACAAACTTCCCAAGGGAAGAAGCACTAATCTAGATAGAGGTCCTTAATCATCAGCTTTCAGGTCCCTTACCCCAACCTGCTAAATCAGAATGTCTAGGGCTGAAGGAAAAAAAAAAAAGAAGAAGAAAAGAAAAAAAGTTTTAACAAATTTCCTCAAGTGCTTGGGATGAGCAGTTAGATCTGCAAGCCAGTGCTCAAGGAACTTCTAGGAGGGGCCCTGCAGCCTTGACATTGGGTGGCTGTTGGTCACCCAGTTTCAAATTCCAGGTGGAGCCTGGATCTGAGTGGACAAGAGGACCATTCCCAAGTTATCCACTGTTGACATGAGCATTACATACCAGAGAAGGCCCTGACGAAGTTCCAATCCCCCATGGCTTTTTTGGACCATGAAATCAAATCCTTTACTTTACCAAACATTACAACTGACAATGGCGCTCATATCCCACAGATGCTCAATCTTCTGATGAGGAAGGGAAATAGAAGTCTGATGAAATGAACTTGCTATGACTCCATCTAGATTCAGAGGCTGCCTCTTCTACCAGCTCAAAGACCTGAACAGGAGGCTACCCACAAACCACAGACACAAATGGACCTACTGGTTAAACTTTGGAATGCTCTCCATTAGGCTAAAGATAGGTCAGGCTATTCTCAGACCATAGATTCAAACCACATAGTTTCCTCTAGGCCACATTAGGCCCTCACCCTGGAAACACCATTAGACTTTCAAGAAAAAGAAAGTGATTCTGAAATGCTCCATTCTCAATGTTTTCTTTTCCATTTTTTATAAATAAAGTTTAAAAATTCACCTACAATTGTCAATTATTAGTATCTAGTCATATTTGCTTCAAGTCTTCTTTAATAAAAGAAACATATGCTGTGTTCTCAGAACCCAGACATACCTCCGGGGCATGGCCCATGGCCATCTTGTTCATCCTTGAGTCCTAGTTATCTAGCAAAGGCTGAACAGATTCGACTGCCAAGTAAATATTTTTTTAATGAATGAATTTTGTGAATAATTGAATACACAAGTAAATAAGTGGATGAATAACCCAAGTGGAATTAGGAGGAGAAACCTCATTGGGAAAAGAATTATATAATATTTTCAAGTGCCAGATGAAAACATTGGGGATATAATAGGCCAACTTCTG
Organism: Myrmecophaga tridactyla; assembly: GCA_004026745.1. Taxonomy (NCBI): domain Eukaryota; kingdom Metazoa; phylum Chordata; class Mammalia; order Pilosa; family Myrmecophagidae; genus Myrmecophaga; species Myrmecophaga tridactyla. Next base: position 5,781 of record PVIY010054862.1, read on the forward strand.
AAGCCAGACTGCCTGGGTTCAAATCTGAGCTCAGCCCCTTACCCCCCATGTGACTTTTAGCAAGTTTCTTAAATTCTTTTTCCCTCCATTTCCTCTTATAAAAGATTGAGTCAATAATAGTACCTTCCCCAGAGGGCTGCTATAAGAATGAAATGAATTTATATGTAAATACTTAGGATAAGAGTATACTGTCTTATATTATTACTTCTGCTCTGATATGCAGAGGAAACATATGCTGAGCATATGCCAAATTTTCCCAAGTTCAGTTTTGTTTTTGAGGGGTCGTAGAGTATATTATTTTTCAAGCCCAATCTGGGACTTAAGGGCAGAGCAGCAACTTGGCAAATGTCCACAACACTGGTACTTTGGCAGGTGAGAAAATGTTAGAGGAAAAAGGCAAACCACACAACAATTACATGAAATAATGTATATGAATGAAAAAGAAAACCTAACAGGAGAATAAGTTGGTCGTCAAGGGTAAGTCACATGATTTTTCTGGTTTGCTTTTAGCTTTGCTGATATTGTCTAAAGGCCAAGCAACTCAATGCAGCAAATATGTGAGCTCCCTAAGTCTGCAGGAATCTTGCACATCCCTGAACCTAGGCTTCTCCAAGGCTTAAGAGCTGGAGGGGGCAGAACATTCTGACACTAGAGTTCTTTCCAAGGGCTACCTCAAGATGCAGTTCCTTCCATCTTCACTGTCAGAAGCATGGCTGCCTCTTCATCTACTGTACTCATTCCTCTTCGCAGAAAAGGCTGGTTAACTGGATCCCACATCACTCAATCATAACTTCTCCCCATTGTTTCTGCCTAATATGTTTGTCTGGCTCGAGATGACACCATGAATATGAAAAGAGTGAGAAAGAGATATTTATGGGGGAAACCTAACAGGAGAGTAAGCTGGTCATCAAAGATCAACCATACCCAGACTACAATCAACTAGAATCAATTCTCTTACTGGACTCTAGTAAATCAGCAAAAAAATATCTCCATAGACACATATCTCCCATCAGGAAATCATCTTAAACAATTAAGAAAAGAGTTATTTTATTGTCAAGGGAAATGTTTTCAAATTCCAGCAAGCAACCATATTTTCAGCAGTGGACATATACTTTCTTCTGTTAGCTAGATTTTAAATACAATATTCTACTGTTGCCTTTGAAGGGAAATTCATATATTCTCATTAAATTCCTCTTTATTTGAAATGTAAGATGTGGGTAAAGTGAAAGGTGTTCACCATAAGAAAATCATACTCTTACTCCTGTTTTAGTTTGTTAAAGCTGCTGTAATATGACATACCAGAAAAGGATCAGCTTTTACAAAGGGGGTTTAGTAAACTGCAAGTTTACAGTTCTAAGGCTATAAAAATGTTCAAACTAAAGTATCCAGATAAAGATATCTCAAGAAAGGCCTATCTGCGCTTGCTTCAGTGGCACATATACTAAAATTGGAACGATACAAAGAAGATTAGCATGGCCCCTGTGCAAGGATGACACGAAAATTCGTGAAGTGTTCCACATTTTTTTTGAAAAAAAAAAAAAAGACAGGTCTATCTGAGAAGGCTCATGGCTGGTGTCTGCTGGTCCTCTGGCTTCTGGTTTCAAACAGCTTCCTCAGAGGGTGCATTTTCTTTCTGCATCTCCACTCTGTGTTGGCTCTGAAACAACTCTTTTCCAAGCATCTACATCTGAGGTTTCTCCAAAATGTTTCTCCTTTTAAAGGACTCTAGTAAACTAATGAAGACCCACCTTGAGTGTGTAATATCTCTGTCTAATCAAAAGGCCACACCCACAACTGGGCACCTCACATCTCCATGGAAGTAATCCAATCCAAGGTTTCCACCCTACAATATTGAACCAGGATTAAAGGACATGTCTTCTCTGGAGTACATAACACTTTCAAGCCAGCACAATCCCTAATGGTCATTCTAAGCTCCAGTGGCCAAAGATTCCTTTAGTTAAATCCATCATCATCCTCAGAAAACCACTCTTAAAATGTACTCAAGCAGAACACTGTGGTGGCTGCCTCTCCACCATCTTGAAGGAACCATATGTCTACCTAAGTTGCTCCTTATTTACTTTCTTTATTCAGTAATATCTAGTGAGTTCTTACTAGGTGTCTCAGTTAATAGGCAGGGGTTTATCTGTAAATAAAAGCTGGTGCTACTGGATGGCATGAAAGTCCTGGTGCCATTAATGGATCAGAACACCTTGTCAGGGTTATTTTGTTTTGCTTTCTTCCTATCTTTGTCATGTTAGGCCGTTTTCCTTGTAAGGGGCATAAGAGCCAGCCTCTACCCCTGCTATAGAAGACTGGAGCTGGGTCATACCCAAACAGAAGTACAGAGAGAACTCAACTGATTCTCAAGTGTTTGAAAGGAAATGTGGCCAGCAGAAGCTCCCCGTTACTGAGGAGAGGGAAACCAAGCCACAATGAGCTCTGTGAAAAGAGAACACAGCACAAAGAAAGAAAAGAGCAGAGCATTCAGCTCAACTTCCAACCTCTAGAAAAGATAAAGATTTGGGGGGAGCTTTTAACCCCATGAGAGGTAAGAAACAGAGTCAAAGTGTGGATGTGGGTGTTGGGACAGATTCTAGTTCTACCTCAGATCTTCATGGATCCTTCTAATAAATGTCCATTAACCCAAGCAAGCGAAAGAGATTTGGTCCGTATACCTAAGAAACTTGCTTGACTACAAGTGTACAGCTACCAAGGTCTAATAGAATTTCCCACATTGGGCTATTGAGACCTCAAACCCAAGAAAATCCCATACAGGAAATATATGTACCAGGCACTGCGGTCAGTGCTTTAGATGCATTATCTCATTGGATCCACAATATAACTCTATGAGACAGTTGGCAATATGCCCATTTTACTGTGAAGCCCTGAGAGGTTAAATTATTTGTTTAAGGTCACCCAAATAACAAGTGTGAGAGCAGGGGTAGAAACGCAGATTGTCTGCTTCAAGGGTTTATGCTCTTAACACCATGCTGTAATGTTATCCTATTATGTATATGATTATTTTTTTTTTAGATGCATGGTCCAGGAATCGAACCTGGGTCTCCCGCATGGAAGGCAAGCATTCTACCACTAAACCACCCGTGCACCCAATATGTGATTTTATTTCACCCCATAATGACCCTGTGAGGTGAATATTATTACACCTTCTTCAGAGATAAAGAGAAGTGAATAAACTTGACCTGGTTCACACAGCAGCTGGCACCACTGGGGTGTGAAGCCCAAGTTTATGTGTCTTGGAAGCCCAAACACTTCACCACTATGCTTAAAGAAGAGAAAGGAGTTCTCTCAAGCTGAACTCAGATCAATTATGTAAGGACCCATCTTTTCCAAGAATATTGGCAGCAGGGACAACTTATCTTCTTGTATTTTAGCAGCACAAAGGAAGGTTGTAGCACACAGTTTTTGTATTTCCTCTCCATCATCATTGGATGCTTTCCTCTCAATCCTACAGATCCCTGTCTTTTGGATTCATTTCTCATGAACACATTAAGCTGGGTGGAGGCTTAAATGGCAGAAGCACAACTCTCCTGATATTTTAAGGTTTGTTTCTTTTTTATTATTATTTTAGCTAACAGTTCACCTTGGCTGTTCCTCATTTAACATTGGTTCAGCTTATGGAAAAAGGCACTCAGGAGAAGGAATCGCCTGTGCTGGCAAGCAGACCATTATATCAGAAATAAAAATCAATTGCCCACCATGCAGATTGCAGAAGAAGCTGCAAATAAAATTACTGTAAATTTAATTAAAACATTCCAGCCAAGTCCATACATTTGGTATTGATTACCTGGCCTGCAATTTCAGGGAGCTAATTAACACAGCCTCTGCCTGGATGACAAGCGAAAACTAGAGCAGGCACTGGTTGTCCTAGCAACAGGTAGGCAAAAGCAGCTCACAGAGGAAACTGAAAGGAAATACAGAATCTTATTGAATTAGACTTAAATGTAATGATTTAAAAATATGAAGAGGCAACTTAAAGTTCAAAACACACTTCATGAACCTGAGTCATTGTGTGTTTCTAATTGGACCAGAACGGAGTGCTGGCACTGATGGATGGGAAGAGCAGGAAGGGCGGAGAGGGGCACAGAGGCCACTTCAGATAACCCATGACTGTGAGAGTATTTCCTCAGCACAGCTGGCTCAGGGTACCGATTCCTGCAAGAACTCGCCCTTAAAAGGAAAAGGGCCATTATGAATGATCTCCTAGATCCAGGAGTAGAATGAGTCTGTTTATTTTCCCTTCTCCAGATTGGAGGTGTCCTATGGAAAGCACAACCTGGGGTATTGGTTAATAGGATGGCCACATGGAAGGTGCTTCTGACCCTGTGTCAATGCACACGCCCCAGCCTGGGAGTGCACCAGAGACCCTCTCCCTGGCTTCTCTTGTGCTAGAGGCTTTTTTTTTTTCAAACAAGAAGTAGACTTCTGTATTTGGTGGCTACAGCAGAGGATGATGACTGTGTACCCTAACAAGAAAATACCTGCCAGGAAGACCCCTGAACCTCACCCCTCCAGTGCACAGGCACCCTGTTCATAGACGCTTGAAAGTTCCTTTCAAATCTGATATTCTAACTTAGAGTTTTGCACCCTCTTAAAACAAAAATAACCTTGGGAAGGTTGACATTATTATTATTATTAAAAGTTCCTAATCACTTAGTATCTACCACACACCAAAAATGATGCCAGATGTTTTATATGTTGTTTATTTTAATATTCTCAGTAAACACTGAGAAACAAAAATATTTAATGTTGAGCAAACTGAAGTACAAAACAGTAAGTTAACTTCACCCTAAGTCATACCACTGGGTGTATGACAAAAGCCAAGATTCAAAGTCAGACTTATGTCTCCAAATTCTATGCTGCTTCCAGCAATTTCCCAGCCTGCTCCCTTTTACAAAGATTGAAAGGAAATCCCTTGTGGAACCCCCATTTATAAACTATGTAAAACCAGAGAGGGCACGGGGAACATAGCGCCACTCCTCAGCTGGCCCTGCACACACCGCAGCCCCAAACCCTGACACACCCCTGCAGCAGTCTGAGCTCTGAGGGACAAGGTGGTGGCCCCAGCCACCAACCTGAGCGCCCTCCTCAACAGAGACAGTAGCCAGGATGGGAACCCCATGGCCCGCCCTGCCCTCCCTCATGCCACCGGGGGCAGGGGATAGGACTTAAGATTTTTTTTCTCACTAGGAATCACCAACAAATAAGCACACAGTCAAAATAAAAGAGTGGAACTCTACCCCAAAATGTATTTTAGCTGGCCCTAGAAAGCATTTTGAAGGGCTGTGGTTTAACTTTCCAAATTTGACTTTTGTCTTTGGGCCCTGAGTTGACATTAAAGAGCTGATGAACAAGGCCCTGGGACAGGCGCGCCATGCCCAATAGTAGCCCCGGCTCTGCACGGACTTTGTGTCCTTAACAAGTTACTCTGCTCTCCAGGTTTCAGTGATTTCCTCTGTAAAACAGCTATGCTGTAGCAGATATCCATACATCTTCCGTGACAAGGTTTGTGTGTAACTCCTCTACTATTATTTTAACAAACACATTTAAAGGGACATTTTATCTTACCATAAATAAGCAACTAAAGTTCTCTTATATATTCACATGGCTATATCTCCACTACAATGAAAACTATAGTATTTGTTCATTACCACATAAACGAATTGCAACAACCACTAAAGGTTTGTGTGTCAGGCTTTGAGATACGCTGGAGGATTTAGGAACTTTTACCTCTGGATTATTTCAGGAGCCACCTCCAGTACTCCCTCTCTGTATTCTAAACTTCTCCTACAGAATGAGAAGGAAATGCCTGATAGGCATGCAAGGGGACAGAGGGATGTTCAGGGTAGATGAAGAAGGGAGCTCGTAGTTCTTACCTACACATGGTAGAGAGAGCTAGAGGCATAAGGGAAGTGTGCAGGGCAGCTAAGACAGCGTCAACCACCCATAGACCATCCTCACTCCCCATAACCTTCCCTTGGGCTTCCTTCCACCTCAGAGAGTGGAATAACAAGCAAACACAGGGTTCATGTAATTCATCCTTATAAACAGACAAAGGATCTATACAAATACCACACAAGGTCCTCCCCTCCCTCAACACCCACAGACCTGTTCTTCAGTCCACACACTGTATGTCACCATGTGTAGCATCTAAGAGATAAGTGGGTGCCTCATGCTTATTTTGTGAATGAACAAACTGAGGTTTGTAGAAGGAAATCATTTACACTGCACACATCCACCTTCAAAACTATTCCTGTTTCCGCCAAGTGACAGCCACATCTTGATGGATAATCGTACATACAACTCAAAATGCTGAGCCACAGAACTCTAAAACAACCTTTTAAAAATTTTAGAGTGCATGAGAATTCCCTAGGGCACAGCTTCAAGATTCAGGGGGCCTGGGGACAGGCAGGCAGGCACAGAAGGTACAGTTTCTGCAATCTCTGGAGATGATTCTGATGTATATGGTGAGGCCACACTGTGAGTGCCACTGATCTGCAAGGTCCTAGAATAGGGAGGGAGCACAGGGTCCTGGGAGTCAAGACACCAGATCAGCCATTTGGCTGTCCCAGACTCAGTTTCCCCCTCTTCACCCTAAGCCCAATACCTGTCCCAAATACCTGGAACCTGCAGCCTTGCCTTCTATCTGGAGTATACAGTGATTGACCTGGCATGGATGTCTCTTTCCTTTTAACTTCACAGGCAAATAGAGGATGCATGTTATGGTGGGGGTGGGGGTGGGGTGGGGGTAAGGTGTTTTGTAATCAAACTGCTCTCACTTAAATCTGGGTTTGATGAGTTCATTAATGGTGTGACTTTAGACAAGTTACGTAACTTTACCTTCTCCAAACCTCAGTTCCTTCAATTGCATAATAGGAAAAATTAAACTCAACTGACTGATTTGAAGATTAAATGAGCTATTGGCTGGAAAAGACTTAATACAGTGTCTGGCATGTAAAGCTCAAAAAAAATTACCTATTATGAGGATGACTAGTATCTTTTTGTTCTCTACTCTAACTCTGCCTATTCCTCTCTCTGTAGTTGAGAAAAGAAGGAAAGAACAGACAGAATGGTTCCTGTACTAAAGGCACAAGCCACATGTTTAGACAGCTCCCTACACACAGGCGTTCAGTCCCATTTTTCCTAATAAGACAGCCATTAGAACTGAGACCGTATGGCGTCGTATCTCGAGAGAGAGGGGAGAGAGGAGTCCGCAGACACTCAGCACTTTAGTTCTTCAGGCCAAGGTCACAGCTCAGCCACCACTGGGCCCTCCTTACTTGTGCGTTTCATCAGCCTATAAAATTACATGAAGTTTCCCGGGCTGCAGTTAGGAGAGCGCATACAGACCTGTATCGCTGTGTGGAGCCTTATTAAAGTGAGTGATAAAGTGAAGGTCAACTATCTTTATACGGATAAGACGTAAAGAACCAAATATCCTGAAAGCCAGGAGGCTAATGAGAAAGAAAAAGCACTTTCAGCACCAGGGGACAGAAAAGAGGGAGTCTATTTGGAAACAGACACTTGTTAGAAGTTCCTCAAAAGTAGCCTAAAAATACAGACTTTCAAAACCATCTTAAGTTCAGAGGCTTCCAAAGAAAAGGAGAGAAATGCAACAAAAAACTTCATATAATGTAAACCAAACAGAGACTCTCCTTCACCTTATGCAAATTTTTGCTAAGCACCTACTATGTTATAAGACTATAATAGAATGGGATAAACAAATTCTTGAATTATAAGTAATCTCACATCCTGAAACTCTTCATTAATCCATGTTTTATCATTACATTTATTCAGCAACTATTTACTGAGTGCCTCTAGTCTTCTCAGGGCTCCCCTGTGGCATGGGACTGAGGAGGACGTGGTTCTCACTGCCCACCATGTACCTCCCTTCTGGTAATAGAGCATGTGCCCATGGCTGTGAACTTGGGCAGTGGACCATCCCAAGGGGTCTAATGCCCATGTGCACAGGGAGGGCCTGGGATGGACACAGGAACGCACCTTGACTGGAGTTCTTCTCTGAGAACTTCTCACTGGTGAAGATGATCAGATTTCTCTTTATTCTGTGGTCAGGGAGATGGAGGAATATAAGCCTGTGGCTATCACAGGGCAAGGTCCCTGTATTAGTTAGGGTTCTCTAGAGAAACAGAATCAACAGGGAACACTTGCAAATATAAAATTTATAAAAGTATCTCACGTGACCGCAAGAACGCAGAGCCCAAAATCCACAGGGCAGGCTGC
>PVIY010054863.1:0-14064 GCA_004026745.1 Myrmecophaga tridactyla
GAGGACATTTCATAGGATTAGGTTATGATCACGTCAGCTGCATCCACAGCTGATTCCATCTGTAATCAGCCAAAGGGGAGTGTCTTCTGCAATTAGTGATGCTAAATCTAATCATGGGAAGCCTTTTAAGGAGGACTCAGAGGAGACAGTTTCCATTCCTGCTTTGGCTGGTGAGCCTCTCCTGTGGAGTTCATCCAGGCCATCCATCGGAGCCGTCGGCTTCGCAGCCTGCCCTGTGGATTTTGGACTCTGAGTTCCTGCGGTCACGTGAGACACTTTTATAAATTTTATATTTGCAAGTGTTCCCTGTTGATTCTGTTTCTCTAGAGAACTCTAACTAATACATTACCTGAAGGCTGGACCCTGTGCTCAGGAGGGAAGTTACCTGAAGGCTGGACCCTGTGCTCAGGAGGGAAGTTACCTGAAGTCTGGACCCTGTGCTCAGGAGGGAAGTTACCTGAAGGCTGGACCCTGTGCTCAGGAGGGAAGTTACCTGAAGGCTGGACCCTGTGCTCAGGAGGGAAGTTACCTGAAGTCTGGACCCTGTGCTCAGGAGGGAAGTTACCTGAAGGCTGGACCCTGTGCTCAGGAGGGAAGTTACCTGAAGGCTGGACCCTGTGCTCAGGAGGGAAGTTACCTGAAGGCTGGACCCTGTGCTCAGGGGGGAAGTTACCTGAAGGCTAGACCCTGTGCTCAGAAGGGAAGTTACCTGAAGGGTGCTCTGTGCTGACACCCCAGTCTGTGAACACAGTTCGCAAGTACATCTCCCTCCTGGACCTGCCCATCTCTGCTGCACACCCAGGATGTCCTCTTCATGCTCAACAGCCAGGACGTGACGCAGGCCAAGAGAGCCATGTCCTGCCACCACAGCCAGCTCCTCTGGTTCCGCCGCCTCTAAGTTCTCTTTTCCTGGTACGATCAATTCACTGCACATCCTCTGAAGCTTGAAATTTTCGGATCCCAAGAACAAAGCTGGGGAAGGACCAGGAAACCTCGGGGCCCAGCCTGAGGTTAGCTCTCTCTCCCTGAGCTAAAGGAGACCCAGTGCCTCAGCCCCTGCCCAGGAGGCAGCAGGCATCCAGACCTCAGCTTCCTCCATGGGGAACAAAACCACCCGAGGACAACCAAAAGAAACCCACAAAGAGAAGAAAGACAAGGGGAATAATAGCTTCCTGCTAGCTTCTCAAGTTCTTACAAAAAACAAATTACATGATGACAACACGTGTTCTAAACACCTAGTACAGAGCCTGGCACATCGTGAGCACTTCATTAATAGCAGCTATCATCATAAATGAATTTAAAGGTGCTCTGAAAACCAAAAACACGTTACTGATGTGATGCAGTATTTTGACATTGTTTCCAAAGGCCGTGCTCACACACACAGAGCTGTCCGTATTGAATTAGATCAGCCAGAATTCCTTCTGACTGGTCTCTGGGCCCGTCTGTCAGAATCAGAATCTAGGGGGAATTGCAGATGTTTCACACACAGATGACCATGGGCCTGGCCTGCAAAGAGCTTACAGGCCAGTATTTTAGCACTCAACCTTCTAGAAGTAGCACATAGGAAGAGGTCAGGCCCCTTTTTTTCTTTCTTTCTTCAACATTCAAGAACCTGCTGCCTTAAAATCGTCCTCCAAAGAACAGCACCCAGGAGGCTGGCTGGGAAGCTGTGGCCCAGGCACTGGGGCTTGGTGGGGAGCAGCTCGGGCCCTGCATGCAGGCAAGTCGCCCTGGGCCTGGCGGTACTTGGCCTTTCTCTGCCCGCTTCCCTCGTCTGCAAAATAGGGGCTCATAAGGTGACAGCAAAGTGCTCTAGGAACCTTAGCTGCTGAAGAGTAAGGAGGCCGAAGAGTAAAGAGTACAGAGGGCCCGGCCTACGTAAATGTCCTGGGGCAGAAAAGATCTGAATATATGTGCTACCCAGAGGCCTCCCAGCGCCTCTGCCCTGCAGACCAGGAAGTCAGCTTTCTCCGTAGCAGCAGGTCAAACCTGCTGGTTTAGTCTCCAATCGAATCTGCTCCCCTTAGCTCCATGTCATCTTACTGTGAATGTCTCCTATGGGCCAGGTGAGCCTGACAGAGCTATTAGGTCATGAAGTTGGAATAAAAAATGTAAATATACTGAACATTTGTCCTAAGAGCTTTCTTATGGAGGTCAGACCAGAGAGGAGCCATCAACCCTGGCTAGTGTGGTAGGACCGGCTGACCCCTCCCTGCTGCCAGGAAGATGTGCGCACAGAGCTGGCCTTTCTGGAAAGCAATTCCCAGTCTATGTGGGAGCTCGGAAAATACTCATACTCTATGACCTAAGCCCACATTTAGAAAGACAAAATTACGTACACAGATATCCTCGTATTATTTCTAATAGACAAACTAGAAAAACAAAATGATGCATTTGTAGTTAGTGACAAGGAAAACTGTACAGTTATATATTGTTAAATTTCAAAAAACAGCTTAGAAATGGTACCATCCCATTTTTGTCAAATGAATATATACACCAACATAAATATGTCTATACATACAAATGTAAGTATATAGATAAATATATCCAAGGCTATATGCCCAAAAGCTGAATACAAACTTGTAAGGTCATTTTTTTTGCAGTGAAAACTTATAATACTAAAGAATTATTTTGAATTTTAATTTATGAATGACTTTGATATGAGCAAAAACTTTTGCTAGAAAAGAGAAATTTAGAAAAATGTATGTACCGAGAATGATCTCAATTATGTAAAGGAAACCATTCACTCAGCAGAGGCTAGTTATTTTTATGTTGCCGTCTGACTTATAAATGATACAGCCCCTCTAGAGGGCACTTCTGCAATTTCTAGTAAAACGATACACCTTTTGGACCACAATTTTCATTTCCAGCCACTTATTGTATAGATTACTCCACAGGCCAATAGATGCAGGTAAAGGAGAGACACTGTTTAAAAAGTACTAAAGCAGTCCAAGGGCCCAACAATTAAGAACTGGCTACATAAATTGTGGGGACACCAGTAAAATAGAATTCCATGAGACTATTAGTAAGAAGAAGGCAGGACACTGATAGGAAAGCGCTGCAAGGTATTTCGTTAAGTGAGAAAAGCCAGATGCAGAGCAGTGTAGTAGAATGCAGCCGCCTGGGAGGGGACGGCCTGCAGACATAAGTGGGCTGACTTCTAGATTCTCTGGAAATAGTCTCTGAAGAAGGAAATCAGGTGGGAGGAGGGGAAGGGGTGGATACCTTTTGAAGTTTGTACTGTGTGCATATATTTATGCAAAAAATAGTTTAAATATTAGTGGACTGGAAGAATTAGTGGTAGCATTATCAGTGGTAATGGGTGTGGGATTTGGGGCTTATTTGCTGCTGCTTTTCTTGTGTTTTACTGTGCCTGGCAACTTTTTTTTTAATAAACATGAGTTTGTGTTACTTTGATAATTAGAAAAAAATTAAGTAAAATTCTAGGTGGAAATTAAGAAAAAAAAGTCTTAATAGTTCCTGACTGCAGATTCCACCCAATTCTGCCAGTTCTACCTAATTCTATGCCCGTCCCTCAGAAGGAGGCTCTTGCTTTTGCCGCCATCTACTGTCCACAGGTGGTTATTGCAAACTTGGAAGTAAAGGACTCACCCAGATGAGTTTTTCCCCCTGGGGACAGTGAAAACAGGAACTCTGAGAACCTGGGTAAGAATAAAGAACAAAACTTGTATTTTTCCCTAATCTCTAACTGAAATTGAGTCATTCTTTCCATTATGAATGGATGCTATAACTATAGTACAATTAACCTGTGGTCTCACTGTCAATAGAAACTGCAGATGTGGGCTGCCCTGGCTCAGCAGGCAGAGCTCCGACCTGCCGTGCTGGAGGTCTGGAGTTCGATCCCTGGTGCCTCCTGCCCATATGCAAATTAAAAAAAAAAAGAAACTGCAGATGTTTTCTCTTCACATCACACATCACACCTTGAAATATCACTTGTGCGCCTTAGAATTTCAAAAACTATGATAACTGCCAGATATGGTGCTAGGTTTTGTTGTTAAGGGTGTTAATAAAGCAGCCTGTTTATTGCTGCATTGCAAATTGATTTTGTATCAAAAATAAAATAAGTTATGAAACTTATTTCTGTAGCAGAGAAGCTTAGCCTACCTATGGGCATGCCTAAGAGTTACTTCTGGAGGACTCTTGTTGCTCAGATGTGGACTCTCTCTCTCTAAGCTCAACTCTGCAAGTGAAATCATTGCCCCCCTATGTTGGACATGACATCCAGGGGTGAAAGTCTCCCTGGTGACATAGGATATGACTCCCAGCGATGAGCCTGGCCCTGGTACCATGGGATCAATAATGCCTTCCTGACCAAAAGGGGGAGAGAAATATAACAAAACAAGATATCAGTGGCGAAGAGAGTTCAAATAGAATTGAGAGGCTATTCTGGAGGCTGCTCTAACACAAGATTCACCTAGTTACTGCTAATTGCCATGGTTTGCCAACCCCCAACCAACACCATTCCTATCAACCCTAAAGAACACATAGGGCTCCATCTGAGATCTTGCAAAAGTTGCAAGCAATAGGATTACTTTCCAGAAGTCTATAACCTCCAGATGGTTCCTAGGCCAGATAAGTCCGGTGTTCTAGTTTGCTTGCTGCCAGAATGCGATATACCAGAACTAAAATGGCTTTTTAAAAAGGGGAATTTATCAAGTTGTAAGTTTATATTTCTAAAGCTGTGAAAATGTCCCAATTAAAGCAAGGCTATAGAAGTGTCCAGTCTAATGCATCCGGGTTCAAGAAGGCGATGAAGTTCAGGATTTCTCTCTCAACTGGAAAGGCACATGGTGAATGTGGCGATGTCTGCTGGCTTTCTCTCCATGCTTCTTGTCTCATGCAACTTCCCCAGGGTCATTTTCCTTCTTCATCTCCAAAGGTGAAGCCCCAAAGGGGTGAGGCTCTTGCAAATCGTGTAAGGAGAAGTCTGGGTCAAGGGTGGAAACACAGGTGACCCCTCCCCACCCCCTCCCCGATGCTGATAAAGGAACAAGTGACTTTTAGAGAGCTAGCAGGGCCCCAAATCCAAGAACGTTTGGGGCGGGCTGGGCTGGGAATCACCTCACCCTGGAAATCAGATGCCATCTGCGGCTGGCCAAGCCAGATTTGAGTCAGTGTCTGCAGTGCGTGCCCCAGGCAAGAGTGAGGACCAGTCAGTGCCCGCTTGATGAATGAACAAAGATTTATTAACACTCGCACTTCTACTTTTCTTTCATTTATTTATTCTCTATTCATTTTATTTTAGAATACAAAATATTTGCAATAGAAAGGGGTGGGGTTAAGACAGACGATGTGTATCTACACCCAATCAAGACGCCTTGGAGTTAACAACCAGGGGATTCTCCAAGCACTTTGATGAAGCCATACATTCTTCTTCTTCTTCTTCTTTTTTTTTTTTTTAAAAAACAGTTTTATTTATACACCATACAATCCATCCTAAGTGTACAATTAATAGCTCTTGGTATAATCATACAGTTATGCATTCACCACTGCAGTTAATATGAGAACATTCTCATTTCCTCTGAAGAAAAAATCCCATACCTCTTATATCCCCCTTGTGTTGACATTTAGCTTTGGTGTAGTGCTTTTGTTACAATTTAATGAAAGAACATTATAATGTTACTTTTAACTGTAGCCCTTAGTTGGCATTGATTGTATTTTTTCCATATTCCATCCCATTGTCAACACTTTGTACTGTTGACATTCATTTGTTCTCTCTCATATAAAAACTTTCGTACATTTGTACATTTAAGCAACATCATTGTCCACTCTAGTTTTCACTGTGTTCTGCAATCCCAGTTGTTATCCTCTAGCTTTCCTTGTGGTGTCACACATGCCCCAGCCTTCCTCTTTCAACCACACGCACACCCTGCTGTGTTCATTATACTTACAGTATTGTGCTGCCATCGCACAGTGTGGTGCTATCCATTTCTGAGCTTTTACAATCGACCTTATTGAACATTCTGAACTCCTTCAGCATCAACTGCCCATTCTCTGCCCTTGTTCTCTCTCTTGGTAACCTGTGTTGGTAACTCTCAGAGTTTGCTCATAACAGTTCACATTAGTGAAACCATACAGTATTTGTCCTTTTGTTTCTGGCTAATTTCAGTCAGCATAACGTCCTCAAAGTTCACCCACACTGTTGCATGCTTCATGACTTTATTCTGTATGACAGCTGCATAGGGTTCCAGCGTTCGTACATGCCGCAGTTTGTCTACCCACTTGTCAGGTGGTGGACATTTGGGCCGTTGCTATCCATTGGCAATCATGAATAATGCCATTATAAACATGGTGTGCAAATATTCATTTATTTAACCAATATTTATGTTTCCCACTCCTATCTTAGGTCATGATCTAGATCTTAAGGGTAGAGATTTCTGCCTTCAGGAAACTTGTGATTTCGTGGAGCAGATGGACAGTCAGACTGAGACAAGTGAATGTACTCTAAAGAAGAGCTTGAAGGGAGGGGTGTGAGGCAGGGAACTGCAAGGGGTTGGGGGGAGGAGGTCCCAGGCAGGGGTCGGGGGAGGTAACAGTGACATTTCACACAGCAGGTGAAGCACTTCCAATGCTGGGCAGTATTTGCTGGTGCATTCCTGTAACTGAGCATCCATGTGGCAGAAAGGAGGGCACTGCTGGGAGTGGGGAATCTGGGAAGGCTGGGGAAGTGAAGGCTACAGGTTCAGGGATGGGGGGCTGCTATATGATATATTCAGGGCTGTTTTGTTAATGCTGTTGGAAATGCAATATACCAGACATGAAATGGATTTTATAAATGGAATTTATTAAGCTACACGTTTATACTTCTAAGGACATAAAAATGTCCAAATAAGGCGTCCAGAGAAAGATACCTTGACTCGAGAAGGGCTAACGGCTCTGGAACACCTCTGTCAACTTGGATGGCACATGTTGATGCCTGCTGGCTTTCTCTTCCTCACATGTTTTCTTCCTGCATCTCCAAAGATCTCTGGCTGTGTGGGCTCTGAAGCTTTTTCCAAAATGGCTCCTACTTAAAGGGTGCCAGTAAGTAACCCCACCTTGGATAGGTGGAGACACATCTCTGTGGAAATCTAATCAAAAGGTCCCACCCAACCTGGGTGGGTCACATCTCCATGAAAACAACTTAATCAAAAAGGTCTCACTCATTCTGAGTTACAGCACTGAAGCTATGGAAGTCAGCATTACCCCATAAAGCAATTGTTAAAAAAGTTGAAAAAGTGATCAGACTTCAACTAGAGATATTAATGAAGCTGATCTGGATAGGACTGAGGTGACTCAGAACACAGGGTAAAGGATAATACTGTACATATATTAAAACTTCAACTTCTATATGAGACCAAAGGAAGGGATATTTATTTGGTGCAAAATTTATATTTTGGGTAGCACATTATCTAATTTAATTTGTATGATCAGATTATTTGAACACCATAATTACATGGAATCTTGAATAGGGCGTGAGATCTTGTTGGTTTGTACAAGTTAGGGTGATTCCTAATATATCTCAGAGTAATTTGGGCAGAGAATGAAAAAGTATTTGTAAAGTCCCTTTGGGGGACTGGGGAGAAAGGAAGAAATATTCAGCTTCCCAGTCTGGGGAATTCCTGATATCCCCACATGCAGTGGGGAAAGCCAATTCAATAGGCTGAGCCCTCAGTCTTGGGGTTTGCCCCATGAACCTTATTCCTGCAAAGGATAGGCTAAGCCTATTTATTATGCCTAAGAGTCACCCCCAGGGAACCTCTTTTTTTGCTCAGATGTGGCCTCTCTCTCTCTAAGCCAAGCCAGCAGGTGAACTCACTGCCCTCCCTGCTATGTGGGACATGACTCCCAGGGTGTCAATCTCCCTGGCAATGTGGGACAGGACTCTGGGGATGAACTATGACCTGGCATCATGGGATTGAGAAAACCTTCTTAATCGAAAGTGGAGGAGAGAAATGAGACAAAATAAATTTCAGTGGCTGAGAGATTTCAAACAGAGTCAAGAGGTTTTCCTGGAGGTTATTCTTATGCATCATATAGATATCCCTTTTTAGTTTATCGTGTACTGGAGTGGCAGGAGGGAAGCACCTGAAACTGTTGAACTGTTTTCTAGTAGCCTTTATTCCTTTCCTTTTCTGCTTTTTAATTAATTATTTTTATGGACTGGTTTAAAACAGAAAGAGGGAAACAGGGAAAATGTAATACTAATGAATTGTGTTCTGCCTATAATGCTATTGTAATCAACATCATTTATTAGTTTGATTTGTAACAATGTGATAGCAACAACAAACACTGCTTACCATGTGCTTCTTAAAAAATATTCATTATTTTTTAAACTATGTTTTTATTGAGAAATCTTCACACACATGCAGCCCATAAATGGTACACAATCGGTGGCTCACAATATCATTACATAATTGTGTGTTCATCACCGTGATCATTTTTAGAACATCACTCCAGAAAAAAGAACAAAGAAAAAACGCCTACAACCCATACCCCTTACCCCTCCCTCTCATTGACCACTAGTATTTCCATCTACCCCATTTTTTACCCTTTATTCCCCCCGTTATTGATTTATTTTTTATCCTTAGTTTTTACTCATCCGTCCACACCTTGAATAGAAGGAGCATCAGACAGAGGCTTCGCGAGCACAGTCGCGCTGTCAAAGCTGGGTTGCGCCCTTCTCCTTGCTGCTTTCTCGCTGCAGGCCAGGGCGGTGGTTCTCTGCCAGGAGGTCCGGTTCCTGGTTTCGACTGCTTGCGTCTCCTCACGTTCTGACTTCCCTGCTGGAATTCTCGGCGATCCTCCTGCCATTCCCGGCCTCCGCTTGTAGGTCACAGCCCGAGCTTCCCAACAGCGTCTTCCTCCCGGAGCTGCAACTCTCCCTTCCCGAGTGCCGCAGTTCTCAGTTCCTGGGCTTGGCCTGGGCTCGGGGGGCGGGCCGGGGCCCAGGACCTGTTCCACCTCCGCAGGGCGGGGCCCCGCACCTGTTCCTTCCCCTTCCACTTTCACCGTCCATCCACCTGGCTCCTGGCAAGGCGCCCACAGCTCCAGGTGGCTAATGCCCGGGCGTGCCCAGACCTCCCCTTTCCCCGCCCCGCGGCAGGATTTGGCACAGACGAGTGAGCCTTTTCGGGGCAGCTTTCCTGCAATTCCCACGCCCCTCCCGTGCTCCTCCTGAGTCAGCTCCTTCTCAGGGTACTGACCGCGCACTTTAGGGCTTCCTCTTCTCCACACCTTGTCCTTGCGGTCTTATTAATTACAATGGCTTTAGATACTGGAAATCTACTGATGACTCAGATTTATTTCTCCAACCAGGCATTTTTGCGTTTTGGAGCTCCATATCCAACCGCCTACTGAGTATTCTCACTTGGGTTCCTCACAGGGCTGTCAATCACACCTCCCACTCCCCAAACTTACTATTAACTTTTCTTTCGTTGTTTTCCTATCCCCAAACTTTTTGAGTGTTCTGATTATTTTTTTATTATAGAAGTTGTAGTTTATAGAAAAATCATACATAAAATACAGAGTTCCCATTTGCCACCCCTTATTAAGACCTTGTATTAAAACATTCATTACGATTCATGAAAGAATGTTCTTATTATTGTATTATTACCTGAAGTTCCTCCTTTAAAGTGGGGCTCACTGTGTTCTACACTCCTGTGATATTTTTATACTTATTCTAATAACATACATACAATCTAAAATTTCCCCTTTTAACCACGTCCACATATGTAATTCAGTGCTCTTAATTATGTCTGCAGTTTTGTGCTACCATCACCACCGCTTGTTAACCAAACTTTACCATCAACCCAAATAGAAACTCTGTACCATTTAAGCATTAACTCCTCATGTCCTACCATCGCCCCACCCCCTGGTAATGTATACTCTACATTCTGACCCTATACGTTTTCCTATTCTAATGATTTTATATCATGAATGTTTTGGTTTGCTAAAGCTGTCAGAATGCAATATACCAGAAATGGGTTGGCTTTTTCAATGGGGATTTCTTAGTTTACAAATTTTCAGTTCTAAGGCCATGAAAATGTCCCAATTTAGGCATCAAGATGAAGATACCATCTCCAAGGAAAGGCTGCTGACATGCAGCTTCCTTTGTCACATGGGGAGGCGCACAGTGATTTCTGCTGGCCCTTCCCTCCTGGGCTCTGGTTCCAATAGATTTCTCTCTGAGCTCCTGTGGGCCCTTGCTTTTTTCTCCTGGCGTGTTTCTCTCTAAGCTCTCTGGGCTTTTACTGTCTTTTATCCTCTCATAAAGGTCTCC
Organism: Myrmecophaga tridactyla; assembly: GCA_004026745.1. Taxonomy (NCBI): domain Eukaryota; kingdom Metazoa; phylum Chordata; class Mammalia; order Pilosa; family Myrmecophagidae; genus Myrmecophaga; species Myrmecophaga tridactyla. The sequence goes on from PVIY010054863.1 coordinate 10,283, forward strand.
AGAAAAGGATTAAGACCCAGTTTGAATGGGCTGGGTCACAATTTAACTGAAATCACCTAACCAAAATGACCCACCCACAATAGATCTGCACCCACGAGAATGAATTAAAAGAGCATGATCTTTTCTGGGGTACGTAACAGATTCGAACCAGCACCCCTCCTCCCCCCCCAGTACTCCCCTCTAGGTCACAATAAAGGTCCATGCTCTTTCTTTCTCCCCGGCCTCCATTGGCCCTCATGGGAACCTAGGTTAGGTAAGACCAGGCTCAATACCCACCTCTGTCATCTTTTGGACTTCTGCATCCCATCAGCAAAAAATGAGGCGAAATGAGAAGCTGAACAATCTTCTTTAAAAAATTGAGCACAGGACAGAAACAAGCAGTTCTCAGAAAATAGGAAGCCTAAAGAGGCCTAAATACACAAAGGGTTGTGCAGCTGCATTAATGATCAGGAAAAGGCAAGTCCAGCAGCAGCAGGGTTTATAATTCCCAGGCTGCACAATCCAGCAGTACCACTGATCAGAATCTTTTGGGTTAAGAAAAATTATTTACAGCTTGGAAACAAGGCAGAGTGAGAGCAAGTCTTTCCAGTGCATTATTGGAGCATTGTTTAATGGGAGCACCAGACACTATTTAATTATGTAGGGTGGTAACATTCAAAATTGAATGCTTAAGCACCTCCTAGAGAGCTTGTTACAACATTGATCTCTCCTCCATCCCCAGAGTCTCTGATTTAGCCAGTCTGGGCTGGGGTCCAAGAATTTGCACTTTCAATAAGTTCTTAGCAGATGCAATGCAGTTGGTTGAAGACCAAATATAGGGAACTTTTGCTGTAGGGAAAGGAAGCTTTGTGTTACTTAGTATTTACGATTAATTAGGACCCAGACTCTGTGAAGTTGCTTGATAAGTATAGACTTTTGTCTGATAGTGGTAAAAATGGTATCTGTTATATAGAAAAGATGATTCCAAAGATTATAGTTTTATTACACTGGAATTCATTAACCAGCTTTATATTTAATCTAGCAATTGTATTCCAACATTCTTCTTCTACTGCTTGTATAACCCCTATTTCTCTAATTTCTTGTGAATCAATTTTACCATCCTGATGGTTCCCTCATTGCTGGGTGTGCTGGTTTGAAAGAATGTATGTCCCCTAGAAAAGCCATGTTTTAATCTAAATCCCATTTCATAAAGGCAGAATAATCCCTATGCAATACTGTATGTTTGAAACTGTAATCAGATCATCTCCCTGGAGATGTGATTTAATCAAGAGTGGTTGTTAAACTGGATTAGGTGATGACATGTCTCCACCCATTTGGGTGGGTCTTGATAAGTTTCGGAGTCCTTTAAAAGAGGAAACATTTTGGAGAATGAAAAAGATTCGGGAGAGCAGAGAATGCTGCAGCGCCATGAAGTGGAGAGTCCACCAGCCAGTGACCTTTGGAGATGAAGAAGAAAAACGCCTCCCGGGGAGCTTCATGAAACCAGAAGCCAGGAGAGAAAGCTAGCAGACAAAGCCGTGTTCGCCATGAGCCTTTCCAGCTGAGAGAGAAACTGTGATTGTGTTCACCATGTACCTTCTCACTTTAGAGAGAAACATTGAACGTCATCAGCCTTCTTGAACCAAGGTATCTTTCCCTGGGTGCCTTTGACTGGACATTTCTATAGACTTGTTGTAATTGGGACATTTTCTCAGCCTTAGAACTGTAAACTAGCAATTTATTAAATTTCCCTTTTTAAAAGCCATTCCATTTCTGGTATATTGCATTCCGGCAGCTAGCAAACTAGAACACTGGGTTAATCCATTGTTTTGGTTTGCTAAAGCTGTTGGAATGCAATATACCAGAAATGGAATGGCTTTTTCAAAGGGGACTTATTAAGTTACAAATTTACAGTTCTAAGGCCATGAAAGTGGTCAAGATGATACCTGGACTCTGAAGAAAGGCTGCTGGCATCTGGAGTACTTCTGCCAGTAGAGAAGACACATGGCTGGCATCTGCTGGTCCCTACTCCCAGTTAGTTGCTTTCAGCTGCTTATTCCAGGGTCCTCTCTTAGCATCTCTGGGTCAAACTCTGTATTTCAATTATTAGCTTAGCATCTCCAAGGATATGTTTCTGTTTCCAAGCATCTGTGCTCTCTCCAAAATGGGTCCCTCTTAAAGGACTCCCATAAGTGAAGTAAGACCCACCTTGAATAGGTGGGGTCACATCTCCATGGAAACAGTCTAATCAAAAGGTCCCACCTAATAATATGTCTGCCCATGCAAGATTGGATTAAAAGAACATGGCTTTTACAGGGGCACATAACAGTTTCAAACCAGCACATACATATTTGACATGTGGTTATATACGTGTGTGAAATACTGATGATATGTAATATAGGTGTACGTGTTAACTTTTTGAAAATTATGCTTTAACATCAGAAACACTTACAAATTCCTCTAGGAAATTTATCGCTGTTCCTTCCATTACTTTCATAGAAAACTCTGGAAACAGCCCAAATCTGTATCTGTAGAGGTATGGTTACCTAACACATGTATATCCATGTGTGCTGGTTTGAAAGGATTATGTGCCCTAGAAAATCATGTTTTAATCCTGATCCAATTTTGTGGAGGCAGCTTCTTTTGATCCCTATTCAGTACTTTAGGCTGGAAACTTGGTCAGATTATCCCCACAGAGATGTGACACACCTAACTGTGGGAATTACCTTTTGAAGAGGGAGATGTGACTCACCCATTCTAGGTGGGTCTTGCTTAGTTTGCTGGAATCCTAAAAAAGAAGCAAGCATTTTTTAAAGAGCCATTAAGCAGAGAGCCCATGCCACCAGAGACCTTTGGACATGAAGAAGGAAAACATCCCCAGGAGAGCTTCATGAAACAAGAAACCTGGAGAGAAAGCTACAGACATCACCATACTCACCATGTGCCTTTCCAGTTGAGAGAGAAACTCTGAACATCACTGGCCTTCTGGAACCAAAGTATCTTTCCCTAGATACCTTAAGTTGGACATATCTATAGCCTTGTATATTATAGTTAGTCCATTTGAGTGAGGCAAGATAATATTTATCTTCTTTTTTTCCCAACATTTCATTCAGCATAGTGTCTTTAAGTTTCATTTACCTAGTTGCATGCCTCACAACTTCCTTCCCTCTTGCAGCTACCCAGTATCTATTGTGTGTAAACACCACAGTTTCCCCTTCCATTCCTCAGTTGTTATATCCTTAGGCCACCTTCATCCATTGTGAATCACCATAAAGACTGCCACCATAAACACCAGTGTGCAAATGCCCATTTGTGTCCTCACACTCAGTTCCTCCCTGTATGTACTCAGTAACAGGGTTGCAGGATCATATGGCAACCCCACTCCTAGCTTCCTGTGGAACCACCACACTGCCTTCCAGAGGGGCTGCATCTCTCAGCTTCCCTACCATCAGTGAATAAGTACATCTCTTTCTCCACATTTTCCCTAGCATTTGTTACTCTCTGTTCATTTTTAAACATTTTTATTTGCACATCATACAATCGAACCTAAATAAATAGACATGCCTTCACCACCATAATCAATATGAAGACATTTCCTTTCCTTCCACAAAAAATTCATACCCCTTCCCCTTACCTCCCACTTGCTGACATTTAGTTTTGGTATAATGTCTTTGTTACCTTCAGTGGAAGCATATTACAGTGTTAATGTTGACTATGGACCCTAATTTGCATTGATTGTAATTTTCCCCTATATACCATCTGTTCTAGTTTGCTAGCCGCCAGAAGGCAATATACCAGAAACA
>PVIY010054864.1:0-14021 GCA_004026745.1 Myrmecophaga tridactyla
AGTTAGAAAATCACCATTTTTTAACCATGATAGTCATAATTAATATAGGCAGGAACAATCAGTGAATGATAAAACTATTGTGGGAATGTCTGCTAGAGAATCCTATATTTACACAATCTCAAAGTATCTTCCCTTGGTTTTTTTTTAATTAATTATAAAGTGAGAAAAGAAATCTTTACAATAGGAAAATCATAAGCAAACTACCAAAACCAAGGTATCTTGTGCCTCCTGACATGACGCACTGTCAAGGACACGAGAAAATAGTGCTCTTGCCAGAAAATACAACCTGAATCTAATCATGATGAAACAATCAGATAACCCCGAATTAAGGGGCATTGTCATAAAACACCTGGTCTATGCTTCCAGCCGTCAACATCATGAGAAAAAAAAACAAAACCAAAGAGCTGTGTCTGCTTAAAAGAGACTGATGTTATATAACAACTCAAAGAAATGCATGGTTTCTGATTGCAAAGGAAAAAAAATTGAGAGCACTGGAGATATTTAAATTTGGACTTATACTATCACGTTTAATTTTTTTAGTTTGATCATTGTTTTATAAAGGAATATCCTTGTTATTTTAAAAGCTAGGTGTGGAAATACTTAAGAAGCTACATCTTATGTAATTCAAGAAAATAGTGTTAGGTTCATTGTACTACTTTTATAAATTTCCATAATTTTTTTTTCAAACAAAATTTCAAAATACAACCTTTAAAGCTCCTATAATTTTAGGTACTGGGAGAAATTATTTTAAGACAATGTTTGATAGACTACCTGTGAGTCTCTACAAACAAAGATTTGTCTGATTAAGTGAATAATTACATTGGTAGATTTATTTTTCTTCTGAAGTTAGGTTTTTTTTTCCTAACTGAATAAAGCTTGTTTCAAGTCAGCTTGATTTTGTAGGTATGAGATTGCCAAAAAACAAACATCTCAAGTGATAAGTTTAGAATCTGTGCCATTACTAGGATGACAATGAATGAGCTGTACTTGGTACACCTAAAAAAGAATAAAAATGAAAATTTTAAAACTACCCTGAGGGCGGGCCACAGTGGCTCAGCTGGCAGGGTTCTCACCTGCCATGCCCGAGTACCCTGGTTGGATTCACAGTGCCTGCCCATACCAAAATAAATAAATAAATAAATAAATAAATAAATAAATAAATAAATATATAAATAAACCTCCCTGAAAACTATATTGGACTAAAATATGAGTACAATCAATCAATAGAGATATTTAGCAATTTAAAGGCATTTTAAAAACTTGTGCTTGGTACACAGTGGAACCTCAATCCATAGTAAATGGATAAATAAATGAAAACAGTTTTAGCAGGCAAGAAATATTAGGAACTTGAGAAGAAGTTGCTATCAATAATTCCTTACTTTGGTACAGCACTTTTCATTTTTAAAGCTAGTAGAAGTTTATGGGGGCATATTCTCACCAAGCTTGAATGAGATCCAGGTAGAGAGCTCCAATTACCACTGTGATCATAAAGAAAAATATATCATAAAACTGTGAAGATACTGAAGATCATACTCTGCAAAGTTTAGGGCAGTCCTGTCCCTATTGCAACCATGACACAGATGTGCCCCAGTTACAGAGTTCAGCAACTCTTCTAGTGTTCTAGATTTAGAGAGGAGGGTGGGGGTAGAAATGGAAGGGGGAAAGAAGGAAGCGAGGAAGTGTTCTAGTTTGCTAGCTGCCAGAATGCAACACACCAGAGGTGGATTGGCTTTTAATAAAAGGGGTTTTATTTTGTTAGCTCTTCAGAGGAAAGGCAGCTAACTTTCCACTGAGGTTCTTTCTTACATGGGAAGGCACAGGGTAATCTCTGCTGGCCTTCTCTCCAGGCCTCTGGGTTCCAACAACTTTCCCGGGGTGATTCCTTTCTGCATTCCAAAGGCCTGGGCTGAGCTGTGAGTGCTGAGATGAGGTATGCTGAGCTACTTGGGCTGTGCTACGCTGAGTCTCTCATGTAAGCACCAGCCAATTAAGTCAAACATCATCCGCTGCAGCAGGCACGCCTCCTAACCGACTGCAGATGTAATGAGCAACAGATGAGGTTCATGTACCATTGGTTCATGTCCACAGCAACAGAACTAGGCGCCTTCACCTGGCCAAGGTGACACCTGAATGTAGCTACCACAGGAAGGGAGAGAGGGAGAAACAGAGGGTAGGAGGGTGGGGGGAGAGGAACGAAGGAATGAAGGAAGGAGGCCTAAGCTTTTTGCTTGTTCAACATGTATCACATTAACATTAAAAAAATGAAACTTCAATCTTAATTTCTTTCAATAGGCCACACTGCAGTGGCTCTCCGGTTCTTCAGCATGCTATTTTCTTCTGTGTAATGAGTTTCATCCTTCTGCCTTATGCTTTAATTATCTACATCTACATCTTGGACAAATAGTTTTAAATAAGTTTCATAAAATCTTGTCCATGTAGCTCTTAACTTGTACAGCACTAATGCAATGTACCTGAAGATCCAAATTAATTCAGTTGTGACCAAATTTATGAATGCAGGAGAAATAATTTACTTTCTCTTTCTCTATCTCCTCCTCTTTCTCATCTTTATGTGTTAAAAATGTTACATGTTGTGTTCTTCAGCAATACATTGCAATGTGCCTATAGTTCTGAGTTGTTCCAGAAAGTAAAATCAATTCTTTTTTTTCCCCTGAAGACAATCAAGTGTCTGACAAGCTGGTTACTTTCCTTAGCTCTATGTAAAAAGCATAAAACATCAGAATATCACAACTGGACTTTTAAATGATGTATCTTAGAAATCCAACATATTCAGGAGCTGTACTTAAATATTCAACCTGAAGTAGAATGAGAATTTAAATTAAAGTTTACCGTGATCTGAAGCAATTTTCCTTGGCATATCAGCGATAAGAGGTGACAATTCACCTCATTGCTTTCCAATATGGGAAATGTTTTTTAATTACTTTCCTCTGTTTTCTTTTTCTCATACTCATGGAGGATGTAGAATCCTCGGAGATCACATGGTTTCTATTAAAGGATGACTTCCACCCATCAACATGCTCATAAATCTTTCTTCTCTGCCTAATAATCGGCATAAGTTACATATTGAGTCTGTGGATGACCCATAGAAGAAAAAACGATATATTTGAAGATGTTCCAACATGCCTCAGATACCTAACGCCTTGCAGCACCTCACCAGAAGTGACTGATGAGTTACATAGAACAGGCTTCAAGGAAGGTACAGTCGGGCTGGGCAGTCCCACTGCTTTCTATTGTTCTAAAAAATATATCAGCGTGCCAGTGAGGGAAGAAAAGAAACTTATGAAAGATAACCTTAAATCTGCCCCAATGATCATTTTAGAGACACAAACTTTGGCAGCAAAAATATTTTAACTCAGCTCACCACCAGCTGTTTGGCTGGTGCTCCATTTCAGAGCTGCTGAGTTAGACCAATTTGTGAAAATTCCCAGAGGGGCTGGGACTTGTGCCAGATCTCACAGGGTAGGGAAGATGGAGAGGGAGAAAGAGAGAAATGTTAGCATCTGAGGGGAAGGGAAATGGGAACAGTATGGGAAAAGGCTCTAAACAGCAAAAGAAGCATAATGGGGTCAAAGTGTGTGACTTTTCTATGACTAGTGAAGTCCTGAAGCAAATTGAATGCCAGACTGAACTGCTTGGCTTTTATTCCTTAGGCCAAATAGTGGGTTTTCCATTAAACTTGTCTGTTTTCAATACTATTATGTTACATATATTTTAAAATGCATGTTGCTTTTCTTTATTTTGGGGAGTGAGGGGTGTTAGTGGGAAGTATGGTGAAAAAAAGAGGAGAACTCTGCCTAGTAAAGATTCAATATCAATAACTTTACTTAGGAGGCAACAACAAAAATAAGAATTGGACAAATGGGATTTGCTGAGCCTTTGTGTTATTTGCTACTTAATGGAATGTTGGCTGAAAACAGTAAAATAAATATTTCATTTTTCCCAGCATCTCTTAAAAAGTAAATAAGACACAGAGCCCTTCCAAGACAACTGCCGTGGCAGTATGGGGTAGGTATAATGGGCTTCCTGCCACATAAAGTTTAAGCTAATATTCTTGGGCTCAGGAGTTTATATCTTTCTCTCCCCTGAAAGAATCCCCTATGATCCCCACAGGTAAAATCATCTCAGTGGGTTTCGCCAACCAGTGTAAATAAGTGCAGGCTCGCATTAAAGCTCCGACTACATATTAAAGACAAATCAACACCGTTCCCTAATAGAGATGTTCAAAAAAAGATAAAACACCACACAGCCCAGGTGCTGGGTTTGTGCTGCTATTTCATGTCGAAGCAATTACAGTGATGGCATTAGGGCGGGAGCCGGGCTGTCATACAGGGGGAAGGGAAGGCAAGCCTTTAAGCAATCATGTAGGGCATGCAGAACATCTTAAAGCTGGGGAAGGAACAAAGCTCTGCACTGTTGTGGAGTATTGATCTCCTCCAGAAGGTGCAGGGAACTGCACTGCGGTGATTGCCTCCCCCGCTGGGTTGAGAGAGAGCTGAAAGAATACAGTATTGATCTGCCCCCTTCCTGAGAAGTAACTTACAGATAAGCCCTGACTGGAGGCCACCAACCTTGAGAACAAACTGTTGCAAAGTAGCAGGGTTTGCTGGGCATCCAACATCAGAGCTGATCTGGGTGGGTGACGATTAAGATCCTACTTAAATCTCAGTCCATGAGGGAGCTGATTGCGTGCTTTCGCCCATTTCTAATCAGAGGCGTCTTCAAATTCCTAAACTGTTAACACCACGTCATGAGTGGAGGAGAGGGAGAGGGGACAGTTTAAATCCCATTGGTGAAGCTGCATTTTGTCAAAAAAGAGAGAGAGATGCGAGTCTCTGGAGTTTTGTTTTGTTTCAATCCAGTCAGAACCTCATTTTTCTCATCTTTTAAATGGGACTAGCATCAATTGTGAGGGATTGTGTTCTGCTTTCAATGCCATAAATGAGCCTATTCAGAAAGTGGTGGTTCTTTTCTTTTTTTTTTTTGATTTTTAATTTTTTTATTAGAAAATTTCTAGGTTTATAGAAAATTCCTGTAGAATATAGAATTCCCATATACTTGTGTTAGCACGGCACATCTGTTACAATTATTATAATTGTACTATTGACTCTTATCCATGGTTTACATTAGTATAATTCTTAATAGTCGTGGAAGGGAGTGAGAAATCCCACATCACCCATACCTGCTTCTCTTCAGAAAGAAGGGCTCTCTTCCAACCAATCAGATCCCATGGATCAAGAGGAATATTTGTCAGAAAAAGGGGAATCTTCAAAAAATCTGCTCTCAGAGCTGTCTTTAGAACTAGTTTGCCACTGTAATTCTTGTATGTTACTAAATCTCAAGTTCAAACTTGGAAATAAAAATAAACCCTACTGAATATTCTTCATTACATACCACTCAGCTTCGCAGGGATTCCTGGAGGAAATTACTATAACCACAGGATTTTGCATGGTTTCAACCTCCAGCCACAAGTTAAAATTGGCCAGATGTTACCAAGTTGGGCAACCAGGCTGTCAGTGAGAGATTTATCCTGGTTTGTGACCAAATCCAACTACAAATTCATTTGGGCTGGGGTTTTCAGCATGACAACTTTATTTTCATCCTTGTTTAAAATACTCTGTTCACTAAGGAGAAAGTTTGGAAGTTTATTAGAAAAAGAAAGATTTAACAGTATTGAATGGAACAGAGGATTAAGATTTGCCAGGTCACACGTACAATTTCCTTAAAACATGAAAGTTATGTGATTCAGATAATAAAATAATAGTAATAAGAACAATAAATAGCTTACATTTTCAGCAGCTACTTTGCCCTGGAAACTTTATTGAATTATTCAGTATCCTCCCACTAATCCTGAAAAATAGAATCTGCTTTCCTATTTTCAGATAAAGAAACTGAAACTCAAATATGCCAAATGTCTTCCTCTTGGTTACTCACTTCTAAGGACTCAAAATGTTACCTGTTAGCACAATACTGTGAAAATAATTAATGTGTTGAATTATATGTTTGAATGTGGTTTAAAGGGGAGATTTTAGGTCCTTATAAAATAAAATTTAAAAAAACTCCATGGAACTACACAGCATAGTGAGCTCTAAGTTAAACCAGGCAATATCATTAATAAAACAATTATGAAAATGTGTTTTTATCAGTTCTAACAAATATACTACACCCATACAAGGTGTTAATAATAGAGTGGTATATGGGAACGCTGAATTTTAAAATTCATTAGTTTCCAACTCACAACTTCTTTGAATAATAAATAAAAGTTACCTGAAAAGCATATGCTGGTTCCTTTCACTATCCCTTGCTGATAATTTTCAGGACTAGGAGAAAGGACCCAGGAAAGATTTTTCATTTCCAGTTCACTTTTACTCTCTGAGTGCTATGAGTTCTGCAAATGTCTCAGTTGAGTAAATATTCCTATTTCTTTAAAGGAAATTCCCTTATTAATGCAGGTATTTTCCAGATGTTCTTTCTGTCCTACAAAGATTATAAAAATTTTTATTTGAAAGTACTCTCAAACTTAGAGAAAATTTGCAAAAAAATTCCATTTTCCCTTACCAAGATTCATGGATTATTAATATTGCTACATTTGCTTTATCTTTCTCTATCATATCCTGTATATATTCTATTACATATAAAATATATCTCTATTTCATATGTCATAGGTAAATAGATATACCCATGTAATAAAGAGATAGATCAATAGATGGACCATTTTCCTCTGAATCATTGGTGAGTAGGTCGCACACAGTAGTGTGCAATTTTGTTTTTTTCCAGCTTGCAAGAGCTGATTAAGATTCTAAGCATTTCATAAGCTGGCTATTGGTCACTGGTGGCATGCAACTGGCCATGGTGTGGGTATTTATATCATGGGAGTCAACAAACTTCTGAGGTGCCCCCCCACCCACCCCAGAGTACTGCTTGAAAAACACTCACAGCACATAACTGGTTGCATCACGTCCCTTTGCCTCGCAATATTTCAGGTCTATTTCCTAAGAACTGAAATGCCCTCCTGTGCCAACATGGTATGGTTATTAAATTCAGGATTCCTCATGGGGTTCAGCAGTAGGAGTGATAGGGTCACCCCTCTCCTGTCTCGTCTGCAAGTCCCTGGGTCTCCTCCAGCCTCTTGCTGCTTGGGGCTCTCTTGGTCCTGCTGCTTCTTCAGCTCAGTCCTCTGGCCTGGCAGTGGCCAAGCTGAAGCTGAGGAGGCCTCTTCTGGTTACTTCAGCAAAATAGCTCAGTAGAGGGATTCTGGACAAATAAAACAGGTGAATCACCCTAGTGGAAACAAGCATGAAATAGGAGGAAAATGTAGTGGAAAAGGTAGTGGAGGGGAAATCAACAAAATCCACCCTATTAAGACGTACCCTAATGGAGGAATTTACAACTGGTAAACTTCGAGATGAGGGACCTCAAAATTTTTCTATGAAGGCTCTGAGCCAAGCAAACAAACCCAGACTAGAAGATTCACAGGATGAGCATATAACTCCCAAGCAGAACACACTTGAGAGTGAAAGGGGCACAGCTAAAAATGCTGCAGGGACACCAGGGGAGACAAAGACTGCTTCAGCAACTTAGGGCCAAAGGATGGGCATCACTACAGAATCACCAATCCCGGAGCCAGTCCCAGAGGGCAGAGACACCGGCAGGCCTTGCAAGAATCTGGATCCAGGGCTTTTTGGTGCGCAGTGGTGTAAAGCAGTGCTTGGCAAATGTAACGCGGCTCCCATCTCACAGTGTGGGTCGGCTCAGGCATTGCGCATCCTGAAAGGTATGCTGTCACTGAGAGGTAATGTAGAGTAGTGGTTTGGGTTTTAATTCCCATCTTCTATGATCAGCTGTGTGCCCTTAGGCAAGTTGCTTAACTTCTCTGTGCCTATTTCCTCGTCTATGACGTGATAATAATAATTTTACCCACTGAACTTGGTTGTTGGACGGATTAAATGAGTGAAGCATGTAAAGTGCTATTTATAAGAATCCGGTACAGAATGCATTTTTAATTCCCTGATCAAAGTACCTCTTCGGGCATTCTTACTAATAGCCACCTTTATCAACAGGCCTTCACGGAATGATGACAGTCAGGAGTCTGCCCCTGAGAATGGAAGGGCCAGATAAGCAGCCTCCCTACCCCATATCTTCAGACTTAATCCAGTTTGCTCCTAACTAGACCAGTAGGCCCTAAGCATGCACAGGTCTGTCTGATTAGACACCTGCTGCCCAGCTACACAAGTGAGAAAGCTGTCCTTGTAACAGAATACTCTATCCTGCTGCCTTTACCGGAGACAAGCTCTGAATTTTCACCAGTGCAGCCGAAAGCAAAATGCATGCCAAGATCGTTTGATCTCAGCGTAACAGGAGTCACCATCCTTCGAAATTCCCATTGCAAGCATTTGAAGAGGCACACATCCTAAGACTCTGAACGTCAGGACTTATTAAAAGAAGCCTCTTAAGAATGTGTCATTTTAGATCATAGGCGATGAATCCAGGTTTATCACACCTTTGAGGAAGCTGGTCCAATAATCCCGTGGAGGGGTCTACAAATCCTGGGTGCCCTCCCCAGCCTGGTATTGGCAATGTTATCCCCCTGGTTTATGCGTTGTGGGCAGAATAGGGAACATCCCTACATCCCAGGCACAAAGTACTGTACAGGCCACACATTCAAAAGACTCTTTGTGCTCCATTGCTTTTTTTCCCCTAAATCAGTATCAGTTTATTGTAGCTGTAATGTAATGGATTCATCAATTTCTGAATTGAGTGTGTTGGGCAAACAGCAACTTCTGTCAGACAATCTGAACAAAGGATGGATTTTGTAATTTGTCAGTTTTTCATTTGATTCAAAAGACACAGCCAGATGAGATACAAGTCCCACCTTTCAGGTGATGTTCCCCAGCAGTGAGGGGAGCTAAAGCAAACCCATGGCACACATGTCTCAGGGACTCAGAGAACATAATGGTAAGCACAGTCAAATCTCACAGTTTTCTCAGTGCCTCCACTCCATTGTTCATTTTCACCATCCTTGAGGCCCCTGGAGTTCGGTGTGCACATTAATTCCTGCTTCATTTGATCCACCCGAGCTTGACCACCGCCGGACTCTTTCCCAAGCAAAAGGAGAACCCCCAGGAGAACCCACGCACACTGGACAAAGGGGCTGCAAAGGTGATTTGATTTCACCACCATCATTTCATCTCTCTTAGCAGAGATCCCCTGGGCCCACCGTCTCGCACACAAACTTACCTTTGTTCACCGGACTCAACTCGAAAGCTTCCCCTTCAAAATTTTACTCGTCTATCTGAAACGTTAAAAGGGAACGTGGTCTATAATTGTCCACTGTGAAAGGGAAGATATTCGATCCTCGGTCCGCAGGGTAATATTCAATCTTTTAAAGTGCCTAGGAATTATCTTGGAAGTGATGATAGGATTTGTAAAGTCAGACAGAATTCATACTAAACATGTATTTGCTACAAGAATAAAGTTGATTAAAATAATAAGCACCTACCTCTATATCAAGCACCCCCTTGGCTTGTCTTACACCTCTATATATGGCCATGCAAAGAGCACTGAGATCACTGATTTTCTGAAATGTAACAGAAAATCATGTAAAAGTCATTTTGGTTGTCTCCCAATCAGCTTTGCATGACTTTCAAATTTCTCATGTTGTGTGATCACGAGGCCTGACCTACGAAGGTAGAAATGCACCACAACATAAAACCCAGTTGTTGTACAAAGAGTGGCATATGCACAGGAAATGCGACCTCCGTGTGCAGCCAGCCCGCTGCCTCCTCAGAATGCTGCAACATCCCATGTGATAATAGCATCAGGGTCCTTTGTTATATTGTTCTGTCTGTTTTTGTTCTTTCCTCCCTTGCCTTGGTGTTCGGAGGAAAGTCAAGGTGAGCGCCTCCGAAGCTGGGAGAAGAAAACATTTGGCTTTTCCACTGGTCAGTGAAGAAGACAAGGGCACCGCTAAAGCAGAACCACTGACATTAACAACCTTGACACGGCCAACGGGGAACAGGCTTCTTCAGGTGCTGCCCACAGGGTCCCTTCTGGTTTGGGGGGCGGGAAGGTCAGCCCATCTCCACGGCGCTGCCTTTCAAGCTCACAGGCCGAACACTGGCAAACAGGTTCCGCCTGACTGCCCGAGCGCAGGCGAAGTCCTCAGAGAGAGACCCCCGAGCAGCCAGCGGGCCGAGAAGCAAAGCAGCGATCACACACTTTATTTCAAAGGTGTGCACACATGCATGTGCTACCACGGCTGAAGAAGCCTTTCAAATCTGGAAACACTACAAACATGTACACACGTACTCTAGGCAGAAGAAAAACAGGAAACAGAAATGAGAGAAACCATCTTTTTCAAAGGCAAACAGCTTATACGACGCTGACAAAATGAGTGGTGCTGAAGTCAGAAATTTCTCTCTGATTCTGCCCCGTGGTTTTGCAGAAGCAGAGTGAATGAGTGGCATTTACACTTTTCGTGTCGTAGACGATTCTCCAGCTAAAGTCTGCTCCGTAGGCACGTGTCTTGCCATCATAACTCGATACATGCAAAGTTGAATGTAAAAAGTGTTAGAAAATGCCACTCTTGCACCCTGTGGTAGGGGATTCTCTCAGCTGCAGGTGTACAGGGCATGGTCTGTGGTTGGTTACATTATGCGTCCTTGGCTGTTTAAAAGTGAATTGATGAGCAGAGTTAGCCAAATCACTATCACCACCTTGCACGGGTATTAGTGACAGGTTCTCAAAGAAGCCGGTGTCTCTCTTCCCTAAACTTCTCCGATCTGCCAATTTGCAGGCAGTTGTGTTTCCTCACAAGCAATCTTGCTCAGGAGCCAATGATTGAAATGCATCCTTGCGCTATCAAGCAACTCTTGGAACTTTTTGGACATTAAGTATACTATTAAGTATAGTGGTGGGTGCTTTTGTTACATGCTATTTCTGCACCTATCGAAAAGCCTTGGAGTGGAGGGAATTAGAGTCTTGTAACCCATAGGCTGGAAAAGGAGCCCCACGTTGGGGTGATGACGTTCAGGCCAGAGACTGCCCTGTGGAAATAGTGTAAAGGTTGCTCAAGGATTATTTGCACCTTCAGAATTTACTCTACCCCAGGCCTTGAAAATATTTAAATAGAATAGATACAACCCAGCTCTCCGGGAACCCTCTCCACACAAGGTGATGGGTAATAAGAGGAGCAAACTTAGGCTAAGGAATGAGGAAGGCTACCCAGATACATTATAATAACATGAAAAGGTAATAAAATGAATTACAATCTGGCCCTACTTTACTCTCTCTTACAATGAGTACATGTATCATTTTTGTACCTATTCTCTTCTTTCTAGCCCCACCCTGACTGATCTTTCGGCTATCACAATACATTGGAGTTGAAAACTCTCTTTCAATTAAGTTTTGAAATCCCAGCAGGCAAACATTTGCAGTAGCCTATGTGATTAAGAATATAAAAAGAATTATATTTTGACATCTGTAATCCAAACCTCATAAAGTAGTCCCACTTGATTTGAAAATTCATACTTCAATCATATATATTTTTTCAAAAGCACTAACCCTATAATACCTTGCATTTTTGTTTAAATGTAGGATTTGTTAAAGTATTTGATGATAATTTATTGTCCTTACAAAACACTGTGATTTATATAACCTAAGAGGTGGGTTTTAGGCAGAAATGGGATTCCTTTTTCCACAAAATTCAGAATAATATTAAAGTCTCCTTGTTTTGTCCTAGCATTAATAAAAAAAAAGATATTCAGTTTTGTCTAGGTAAGGTTTAGGGTGGTTGCAGGTATGGTCTTTTTGGATGAGGGAAATAAGACTTTTAAAATGTGGAATTTGGAGATAAACTATGAAACGTTGACTTGCCAATTTGCAGCATATCAAAATGTCAGCTCAGCACCTTAAAGAATCTAAAGGGATTATTCAGCCCAATTTTCTCTGTGCTTAATGCCATATCCTGGCTTAGAGTCAGCCTCCTCTGGAAGAATATTTAACTCTTTCTGCACATGATGGGCCCATTTCCTGAAATATTCCCTGCAGCTTTGAAAGGACCCCTGCTTTGGCAATACAGCTTAAATGCTGGGCTAACCTCAATCATTCTCTGGTCAGACCGTACCAAAATCACATCCAAACCCCCATCAGCAGGAACTCACACTAATGGTGATAAGAATATACTTGGCATTATCCCAGGAAGGGACAGTGGCTTGAATAGTCTGACACCTTTCTCTATGCCCGTGGGCCTTGCTAGTTGGCTTTAATGGACTAGAACAGTGCTGTA
This sequence comes from Myrmecophaga tridactyla, assembly GCA_004026745.1. Taxonomy (NCBI): domain Eukaryota; kingdom Metazoa; phylum Chordata; class Mammalia; order Pilosa; family Myrmecophagidae; genus Myrmecophaga; species Myrmecophaga tridactyla. The sequence continues at coordinate 12,302 of PVIY010054864.1, forward strand.
GCCATGATATTTAGCCTCTGAAGGAACAAGTCCATCGCATAACACTTGGAAGGAACCTGAACTATGACGACTCTGAGCCCTTTGCTACCGAAGAACTCCCATTACCTTCATGAAGGGATCTAATGAGAAGTTCTTCCTTATACTTAATCATAATCAACTCTTTAAAACTTTAACCGTGGAAGCTATTTCTGTATTAAGGGGCCGGATAATGTAGACAGAATTATTTTCCCACAGGACATCCCTACTATATTTTAATTAAAACAGTATTTTATGTAGTCAGCAATGTACTGGACACCCATATCTAGGTGCTGGTGACACAAAGCAAACAAAACAAAGCCACCTGCCCTTTTGGAACCTCATTCCAGATCAGGGCTGAAAAGTGACTATAAACAAACCAGTAAGTAAAAATGTAAGATGTAAGGTAGAGAAGGGCTGGGCAGAGGGGGATGCTAAGGAGTACAGAGAGAGAAGGGGAGCTTCAAGTTGTCAGGTGGTCAGGGAAGGCTTTGCCCACGTGAGCAGAGACCCGGAGTGAGCCAGTAGGTGAATGCGTGTCTGGAATGGCAAATGGGGTTCCCCTCCCACGTTGATTCCGATTGGTCGGTGATTCTAAGTCAATCTCCAATTAAGACCTTAGACATCAGTCCTGTCTGGACTAATTTAAAAGGGAGCTTTATTTCATTAACAGTATCTGTTGCAGGTGCCAGACAGGGACTGGCAGAAGTTCAATGTATGCCTATTGTAAATCTTCAACATATTCGCAGAACTCCTTCCTGACCTTTCCTCTAGTCTGAATATCCTGATCCTTTTAACTGAACCTCTTATTGCATGGTTTTCGCAGCCTTTCCCTTTTTTTTTTTTTTTTTGTCATGGGGTAAATTCCAGTTGGTTAATCTCTCTCTTTAAAAGTGAAAACCAAGGCTGTGCAATGCTTAAGCTGTGATCTGATGAGCATAGAGGACACCATGTATGTCTGACTCCCTGATGAAGTATTTCAAGTGTAGGGTCATATTAACTTGGTTGGAGGGACCTCTCATCATATCCGTGTGTTTAGTGCTAAGTGGCTGCCTGTGTTTCAAGCACATATTCGGTGCTTCCTCCTTTCCATTCTTCCTTGGGTAAATTTAAAGCAAGCTGTGTGCCTGGGAGGAGCACCATTCATTAAAAGGGACTCCAAACACTTCAGTTGACAAGTTCCCACACACAGCATACAACCAGAGCTTGACTGTGCCCGTTCCTAACAAAAGGTTAACATTTTAAGCTTTAAAAAAGATTTGGGATCTGTTGGTTGGTAATTGGAATAAGCATTCAAATTTGATCATCAAAGTTCTCATTAGTTTCACATCAATACCTGTACTGCAACTATGGATCAGTGAACTGGGCTCCTTGCTGCCCATGTGAGTTCATTAATCATTCTCCCCTAAGATGGCTGTGTAAGTAGACAGCTGTTCTAAGCAGCTGTCTTCTGGTTCAACTCCGCTCGTACAGACGGTGGGAAACTTTTTGCATGAGTCGGCTGTGGTTTTCACTGGATGTCCGACTTGTACTGATAGTCCAGGAGCAACTGGGTCTCAGGTCAGTAACACATTCCAATTTGTAAATGGTCACTTCATGGTCACGGAGAGAAAGGTTTAAAACCATTACGGCAGAGTTACCAAGTCTTATCTGACTTCTCACCAAGAAAAAGAAATACGAAGCTATGCATTTTCAAGTCCACACC
>PVIY010054865.1:0-14010 GCA_004026745.1 Myrmecophaga tridactyla
ATATTTCCCTCCAGCCACTCCAATACACCATAAATTAAAAAGGGGATATCTATATAATGCATAAGATAACCTCCAGGATAGCCTCTAGACTCTATTGTAATCTCTCAGCCACTGAGACTTTATTTTGTCTCATTTCTCTCTCTCCCCTTTCAGTCAAGAAGGTTTTCTCAATCCCTTGATGCCAGGTCCCATCTCATCCCAGGATTTCTGTCCCATATTTCAGGGAGATTTACACCCCTGGGAGTCATGTCTTATGTAAAGGGAGAGGGCAGTGGGTTCACTTGCCTTGTCGGCTTAGAGAGAGAAAGGCCACATCTGAGCAACAAAAGAGGTTCTCTGGGATGTCTCTTAGGCCTAATTTTAAGTAGGCTTAGTCTATCCTTTGCGGGAATAAGTTTCATGGGGGTGAACCCCAAGATCAAAGGCTCAGCTTATTGAGTTGGTTGTCCCCACTGCTTGCTAGGATATCAGAAATTCTCCGAATGGGGAAGTTGAATATTACCTCTTTTCTCCTCATTCCCCCAAGGGGACTTTGCAAATACTTCTTTATTCTCTGTCCACAATTTGTTAATTCTGAATTAGTAAAATGTTGCAAAAAATCTGTTATAAATGATAAGCTAATTTTGTGGTGATGAAAAGACCTAGCTACACAAAAAACAGTTCTGATTTATCAAATGCATTTCCGTAAGTCAGAAACATAGTGGAGTCAATAATAGACCCTGCAAATTTTTGATATAATTACATTAAGGAAATGAGAATCTGGTTTGCTTCCATGACAATAAGCATCAGGGGGCTGCACTGTAAGCGATATTTGAGCCCTGGCAACAGACTGACACTGCTGGATTATATGCATCCTGTTAGTTAGACATCCTAAGCACCACATCCAGTACTCTCATTTTCAATGAGATGTTATTATGGGGACTGGGCAGCTGAGCAAAGGTTTTTTACTATTATCTCCTTGGTAACATATACCATTTCTGGGTTTGAAGGGATGAGGGCAGAGTGATTGATACAATTTAAGCTTGTTTTTTTTTCCCTCACCCATAAAACTACTTAGTGGCCTTTTCTCTTTTAAACCACCTGGTGCTTAATTTGATTTAACAATGTGAGTGTGCTAGGAGGAATAAAATGGGGGTACCCTTTAAGACATTTTTAAGGTAACCCAGGATGTCTTCTGCTACCAGGGACATGGACACAGATATACAGGCATGAATTTGGAAAATGAAGCTCTGAGGTCTGGTTTTGGTGCTCACTAGCTTTGATACCTCAGTTTGAATATCTGCAAAATGAGACTATCACTGCATCAGCCTCATAAAACTGCTTTGAGAAATACACATAATGTTCACAGTACAATAATGCGCACAAAAAGGCAATAAAATATTGCTTTTGTCCATCATTATTACTATTATTCTATATTGGTATATCATTTTAGAATTGCACTCTAGAATAGAAGTTTCTCAAGTGCAGGAGTCATGATTTATACACTTTTGCTGTCGACTGCATTCTCATTATCATCTTATTCAATGTCACAAATACAGTAATCATGCAAAAAAGAAAAAAAATCCCCAAACTTTTCCATTTTACACGTTTTACTGATAATATTTTAGGCAAAATTACTGCTGACATTTTTATATGTACTAGGCTTTGAAAAAAGGCGTAGGACCTTATGATACTTGCAGAAATTGTTCTAAAGGAGAGATTAGTGTAAAATTTGACTTACAAGGAATTCAGAATTAATCTCATGGCCTAAAATATAAAGTGTTTCAGATTCTTTCCACAGTAGAAAATACTTTTGATTTCAGCATCCAGCTTAGGTTCCAACTCTGTCAATGGCGTTGGTGTGACAATTGGTGATATCCAGGTCCAAAAATATTTATACATTAATTAAAGATCAATTAAAATATTTTAATTAAAAATATTTAGGGCAGCCCACGGTGGCTCAGCAGGCAGAATTCTTGCCTGCCATGCCAGAGACCCGGGTTTGACTTCAGATGCCTGTCATGCAAAAAAAAAAATAAAAATTATACATTAATTACACATTAATTTATTCTAGAGCTAATGCTGTAGCATGTGCACTCTAATCTGCAAATGCCTTAAGTGTTTATGGATTCCTTGATTCCCTTCCCCTCAATTCCTTGTCTATCATTTGACAAAACATGATGAAATAACAATAATTGGTTGATGTATTTAAGTGTTGCGTTGCTACTGAAAAGTTTTGGCTGCATTAAGGGCTCTTCCTGTGCAGATTCTAATATACTCATAGTCATTTTCAGGATGGTTGGCAATTTGAAGTGCTTTGCTGACTCTGAAAATTGTTATATAATCAGTTACATGCCTTTGCGTATTTTTATTCCACTCCAGTAAGCCCATAGCAATTGCTTGAAGCAGACAGTTCTGGAAATACTGTAAAATGGAGTGATTTTCTTTTTATTATATATACATATACCAACACCCAGTTGCCCAACATTTCATCTCCTGAAGTATCTCTCTCAAGGTCAATGGTTTGGAGACTTACGAGGTCTAATTCTTGCTGGATACAAACCTCATCTCTGTATATTAACACAATATTTGAGAGCTGGAGTTGGTTTAAGACAAAATTGGATTAAGTCCTAGCACTAACACTTACTGGACATATGTACTTGAAGAAACTCAGTGTTATGTTTGCAAAATAAGTGCATTAATCATTATATCATAAGATTTAATGTGCTGATTTATTTAAACCACTTAAGATAGTGTCTCAAAAAAGTAAATACCCAAAAAGTGGGGGCCCTGAAGAAGCATAAAGTGGTGACATTAGGGGATCTGTAAATCATGTCCCCAGCAAAACAACCATAAATAGTGACAGTTATAAAAAACAAACAAACAAAAAAGCCAACTGTTTAATGTCAGTGGAAAAAGACCTAAGAAAATGGAGAAATATTTATTCAAGAAAGAATACAAATCATGGTAAGAACAGTGAGCATGTCAATTGAGCCATGAACCATTTTCTTCCCTTCACCCTTCCAGTTCAGAATGATGGACGCTCTATCACAGGCAAGTGAAGCCAAAGGAAACACAGGTTCTTCTCTTTCAGCCCCCCATCTAGGTCTATAGTCTTTCTGCAGGAGTGTCAGGCTAAAAGCATCTCTTATCCCCATCACCAGCACCATGTTACAGAAGCTCCACTTCAGGCTACAGAGGCTGAGAGGTCTGGGACTTTCCTCCACCATCAAGAGCTCTACCCAGTCATGTCTGGTCAAGAACACTGACATCCTAATCACCCTCATCCCACTTCACTCATAGGGTAGAGATTTCAATTTGAGAAGACCAGGCGCTCTGTCCCTGCCCAGAGTCCTACCTCTACATCAGATGTCAGTCCAACACAAGTGGGTTTTAGTTCTTGCCTAACCCTACAAGCAGTGGCTCAAAGATTCTACCTAGGGGAGAGGCAAGCCATAAGAACAGAAAATTTCCAAGCCCTCCCCAGGGGAACTGACTTTATTTGGACAGAGTGTGAGGAAAGTCAAGCCTAAATGCATTCTTGGCTAATTGCATTCAACAATGGGGATTATGGTGGTAAGTGATTAAGAGAATGACATGATAGCAACAAGCAAAAATAGAGGCCAGCTAGGAGTTTAACAGAGACAACTAGGGGAAAAGGGAACTATAAACAAAAAAAAACAAAAAAACATAAAAAACCCTCCTGGGATTAGAGTCAGCCCCTAAGTCTGGCCTAAAAGATTATCCTTGCAAAGAGGCCCTAACTTAATTTGATCATACTGGAGCAATGTACACCCCATGATGTTGTCAAAAACAATAGTGCAACCAGCTAGAAATTAGTGGATATTGGGTAACAGTGGAAGAAGACCAATTAGAAGCTCAGAGAGAGAGCAAAGACAATCAAAAAGAACTTAGCTAAAACCACTGTTATGGATGGGGGCAGGGAAGTCGGGGTGACTGCGAGCGTGTGTGAGCTGGCAGCCCCTGAGGAGCAACATCAGAGGTTGTTGACTACAGGGGAACTAGACTTCACTGAAGTACTTTGGACAGGTGGCTAAACAATCCACAAGCAAACAAGAAGAACAAGTCCTGAAATGCGTGTGTGAGATGCTTATCCAAAATTGTTGCAACATAACACTTACCATGTCCATTTTCCGGGAAAAAACGTTAAGACATGCAGACATAAAAGAAAGTGGGAAACATATGCAGGAACAAAAAGTATGGAACAGAATCTATCTTTGAGAAGTTCCACATGCCAGACATAGCAGACAAAGACTTCAACGCCACTATTATAAACATGATTTTTAAAAAACACGAAACTAAAATTAAATCATCCTTAAAGTATTGAGAAAAGTATGATTTTGATATTATTAAATTGATATCAGTAAAGAGATAGAAATTATTTTTAAAAGCATCAAATTGAAATTCTGAGTTTGAGAAGTACAAATACATCAATGAAAAAAAATCACTAGATGGGCTTAGCAGTATATTGGTACTTGAAGAAGAAAGAATCAGTGAGCTTAAATATAGATCAACAGAAAAAATATATATAGATCAATAGAGGTTATACTATATGATGAACAAAGAAAAAAGAATGAGAGAAAATGAGCAGAGTGTCAAAGAAATATGTGACACCATAAAGTGCACCAATATACATATAATATTACTAGAAGAAGAGAGAGGCAATGACAGAGAAAAAATACCCAAAGAAATTTCCTATATTTGATGAAAAGTATTAATTCTCACATCCAAGGAAAAAAAAAACTCAGTAGGATGAAAACAAAGACATTTATACTCAGACAAATCATAGTAAAAATGTTGAGAGACAGAGAATCTTGAAAGCAATGACAGAAAAATGATTGCCACAAAAAAGAAAGACAGACATAATTGAAGGGAGGAAAAACAATTCAACAGAAATCTTAGAGCTTTCAATAGCAGAAGTTCAATTATGGATAGAAAAACTAGGCAGAACATCAAAAAGAAAGAGAAGATTGAACAACAAACCAGCTTAATGGATGTCTAATAGAACACTTTTCCCAATAACAGCAGAACATTCTTTCCTTTCAAACATGTGAACATGATTGAACACATTCTCGGCCATAAAGCAAGGATCAGAGAATTTATCATGCAATGCATGTTACCTAATCACATATAATGAAATTGAAACTCAATAATAGTATAAAATTTGAGAAATTAAAAAATATTTGAGAATTAAATAACACACTCCTTAATAATCAGTAGGTCCAATAAGAAATCTCAAGGAAATTTAGAGAACATTTTGAGATGAATGAAAGCAAAAATTCAACATACCAATATCTACGGCATGCAGAAAAGAAGTAAATGTAGGAAAAAAATCATACATGTCAATGCCCATATTCAAAAGAAGAAAGACATCATATCAACGACCTAACATATTATCTTTGGACACTAGAAAATTATGCCAAACTACACTTGAGGCAAAGAGAAGGTAAAAAAGTATAAAAGTCAGAAAAGAAATTAATTAAATGGAAAATAAAAAACAAAGGAGATAAATCAACAAAACCAAAGCTGGTTGTTCTAGTTTGCTAGCTGCCAGAATGCAATATACCAGAAACAGAATGGCTTTTAACAAGGGGAATTTAATGAGTTGCTAGTTTACAGTTCTAAGGCTGAGGAAATGCCCCAATTAAAACAAGTCTATAGAGATGTCTAATCAAAGGCACCCAGGGAAAGATACCTTGGTTCAAGAAGGCCGATGAAGTTCAGGGTTTCTCTCTCAAATGAGAAGGCACATGGTGAACACAGTCAGGGCTTCTCTCTTGGCTGGAAGAGCACATGGTGAATACAGCATCATCTGCTAGCTTACTCTCCTGGCTTCTGGTTTCATGAAGCTCCCTGGGAGGCGTTTTCCTTCTTCATCTCCAATGGACTCTCTGCTTCGTGGTGCTGCAGCATTCTCTGCTCTCTCTGAATCTCTCATTCTCCAAAATGTTTCCTCTTTTATAGGACTTCAGAAACTAATCAAGACCCACTCAAATAGGTGGAGACATGTCATCCCTTAATCCAATTTAACAACCACTCTTACCTAAATCACATCAACCAAGGAGATGATCTCATTACAGCTTCAAATATACAGTATTGAGTAGGGATTATTCTACCTTTATGAAACGGGATTTATATTAAAACATGGCTTTTCTTAGGGGGCATACTTCCTTTCAAACCAGCACACTGGTTCTTTGTAAATATCAATAAAATGGACAAAACTTTAGCTAGACTGATCAATAAAAATATGGCAAGACTCAATTTACTAAAATCAGAAATGATTTCTGATATAGGATGTCACTACCTACCATGTAGAAATAACATGTCTTCTTAAGGAATACTATGAACAACTCTCTGCTAACAAATTGGATAACCTAGATGAGAAAGGCAAATTCCTAGAGAGACATAAATTAGTGAAATAGACTCATAAAGACATAAAAATCTGAATTGATCCTTAAGAAGTAATGGAATTCCATCATTAATTTAAAAAAATTCCACAAAGAAAAGTCCAGGACAAGATACCTTCTCTGAATAATTTTACCAGGTATTTAAAGAAGAATCAATATCAATCTTTAAAAACTCTTCCAAAAAATAGAAAAGAAAGAAATTCTTCCCAACTCATTTCATTAGGTTATGATTAACAAATTAGAGAATGACACTGCAAGAAAAATAAATTAGACTAATTTATCTTATGGCTACAGATGCAAAAGTCCTGAACAAAATACTAATGTACAAAATATAGCAACATATTAAAATAAATATAAGGCCTCGATTCCCGGACCATGTATCCCACCCCCCCCATAAAAAAAGAAACAAAATAGAAATGTAATAGCTAAAATTGTAAAACTCTTAGAAAGAACTCTAAGTGTAAATATCTGTGAACCTGAGTTAGGAAAAGCTTCCTCAGATACCACCAAAAGCATAAGCAGAGGGAAAAAGGAATAAATTGAACTTTTCAAAATTAAAAATATATGCTCTGCAGATGATATCAAGCTTGTAAAAAGACAGACCACAGAATGAAAGGAAATATTTGGGAATTTTATATTTGATAGGGAAAACGCAACTAGAATATATGAAGAGCATGTGCAGCTCAATACTAAAAAGACTAATAACTAATTTAAAAATGCATAGAGCAGGCAATAGTGATGCAGTGACAGAGTTTTCGCCTGCTGTGCCAGAGACCCGAGTTCGATTCCCAGTGCCTGCCCATTGGGGGGGGGGAATGCACAAAGTATCTGAATAAGCACTTCTCTAAAAAATAAATATAAATGGCCAAAAAGCACATGAAAAAATGCGGAACATCATTAGCCATTACAGAAAAGAAAATCAAAACTCAATGAGAAACTACTCTACACATAATAGGATGCCTATAATTAAAAAAAAAAAATAGGTATTGACAAGGTTGTGGAGAAATTGGAACCTTCATACATTGCTGGTGAAAATGCAAAATGGTATAGCTACTTTGAAAAGCAGTTTGACCTTCAAAAAGCTAAATATAGAAATGTCATATGATACAGTAATTATACTCCTAGGTATACGTGTACGTCCAAGATAAATGAAAACACGTCTGCACAACAAATAGTGCACAAATGTTCAAAGCAGCATTATTCATAATAGCCAAAAAGTTAAAACAACCAAATTTCCACCCATGGATAAATGATTAAAGTTTGATATCTTATGATAGAATATTTATTCGGGTATAAACATGAAAGAACTATTGATACATGCCCTGGGATGGATGAATCTAGAAAACATTATATTTAGTGAAAGAAGCCAATCACAAAAGAATATATATTGTCAGAATACATTTATATAAAACACTTGAGATTGGCAACTCCATATAGACAAAGTCGATTTATGGTTGCTACAGGCTATTGTAGGGGAGATAAGGAGTGAGATGTTTTCCTTTTGGAGGTAATGAAAATATTTTAAACTTTGTAGCAATGGTGTTCAACATTGTGAATATACTAAAAACCATTGAATCGTATACTGTAAATGGGTAAAAAATATGGGTGTATGAATTATATCCCTTTAAAGGACATAGACACTTTCCACTAGTAAACTTGGTTTTATTACATTCTTTCAAAGTCTTTGATGAGCACTCATTAGCTAATTAGTTCAATCAATTTTAATATGATTAAACAGATCTTCTTGCCATAATGTGGGGCATAAAAGTACAAGATATATCATCATTCCTCTCAAAATACCTCTAATGACAATGGAAAAAATATGTAAGAAGAAATGCACTCAAGAAAGTGTGTAACATATTTGTTTCTAAAGGATATTACCAACATGTTAAAAAACTTAACACCAACTTTTGAAACATACATATTGGATAATCTGTAAACCTGTAACACGCAGAGGCAGAGGAAAAAGACTGAAAGGAAAAGATCAAAGTATTGAATAGTTATCTTTTGTTGGGATTGTAAATGATTTTTATTTTTATTTTCTCTAAGCAAAATATTTTTGCAGTTACATGAACATATTTTTGTAATTAGAAGCAAAAGTCACTCTTTTGCAAAATGTCAAAGGAAATGTATACATTTTCAAAAGAATAACAACTAATTATTAAAGGTTTCCATAACATATCCATATTCTAGGAATGATGCCAGGTGATCTAGAGAATGAAAAGATATATAAAACTCACTCTGGCCTTTTTGGAATATACCGTTTTGTAAAGGAGATAAGTTCTGTACATAAATCTACTGTAATGTGTGAGTTTATTATAGGATTGATTTTCTATGTGTATTAGAAGCTGTAAGTGTTGGGGGGGAGTTTGAGGGGAGAACCCTTTCTGTTAGGGAGGTTTCCAGAGAAGAGATAATTTTCATTGAACCTTGAAAATTCGGTAGGCTATTCATAAGATGCATTAGGGCAGAGGTTATTCTTGGTTAAGAGAATGATGTGAAAAACATACTAAAATTATAAAAATTAATAACTGAGGCCTCAAAAATCAGCAATTATAAGTAAGAAGTAACAAAATAGAAGAGAAAAAGATGATGTGGAGAATGGTGCTTGGAGATCAGAAACGGAGACTTAAAAAAAAATTTATCGTGGATATGTTTTGATGGCTAGGAATTAAATCAGCAGAGAGTAAGTAGGAGATAATTCCTGGGAGAAAGGTGAGAGCAGGGGAAAGGATTCACAGAGGGTATACCAGGATAGTGGCCAAAGTTTAAAACAGCGGAGATTTAATAGAAACAGGCATATCAGAGTTTAATCTATAGGTGGTAAGGCGCAGGCAGCATAGCCAAACAGAGCAGCATATAAGGCATGCTGTAATTTTCTTATTGTATATAGCGCTGAGTGCTCCATTTTAATGGTCGATTTATTTGTGACCTTATCATTTCGATTGCAAACTTTGGGGAACAGGACCATGCTCTATATGCCACTCTGTATGCATGTAAGGCATTCAAAAAACATTTGTTGAATGAACGGATAAAGGAAACAAGTAAGGGAATGTATAACAAGATATAGCTTTAAAAGTTAACTCTAAAATTGATGTTAAAGAACAAATAGTGAAGGGCAATCAGAATTTACCACACAATAATTAAAATGAATTATTTGAGAAGTGTTTTCTCACTCTCTTTATCAAAATACAGATTTCTGTGTCCCACTGCAAAAGTGTTCTGTTCAGTAGATTTTCATGCACAAGATTTTCGATTTCTAACAAGTTTCCAGGGGATGAACACATTGATGATCTGGGGGCCACATTTTGAATTAGGATTATTTTCTCCACCACGTGATTCTGATTGTTTTCATTTGATAATTGTAGTAGTTACATTCAGGTGTCAGTTTAGTCAGGTGATGGTACCCTGTTCTGTTGTTTGAACAAGCATGCAAAATTCATTTATGGCTGGTTACATCTGCAGTGGGGTAAGGAAGTGTCTCCTGCCATGAGTGACATTTAATTTGATTATCCGGAGTCCTAAACGAGAGAGGTCAGAAGAGAGTTCAGCAGCTCAGATCCACATATTTGGAGATGCAGAAAGGACATCCCCCCAGAAAGCCATTTGAACCCAGAAGCCAGAAGAGAAGCCCAGCAGACTTCATCATGTGCCTTTCCAAAATTAGTAAATTTGTAACTAAGTAAATCCCCTTTATAAAAGCTGATCCATTTCTGGTGTATTGCATTCCAGAAGCCTTAGCAAACTAAAACTGTAATGGTAGCAACCATAAGCATGCAATCTCTTGTACTTCAATAAAAATATAAGAGATTGGTCAATATTTTATTGTGGAAGTTCTAGTATAGTAGAAATAGCACAGATTGTGGCACTAGTAGAATTTTGGATTTCTGGCTTCATTTCTTACTTGCTCTTTACCTTGAACAAGTCACTGACCTCTTAGTGGGTGGCAATTAGTAACCCTCAGTTGAGGGTTATAAAAGGCTGTACATAAATCCACTGCAATGTGTGAGTTTATTATAGGATATAATCGCCACCAAAACATATCCATGATAAATTTTTTAAAAGTCTCCGTCTCTGATCTCCAAGCACCATTCTCCACATCATATTCTTGTTTTATATTTTGTTACTTCTTACTTATAATTGCTGATTTTTTGGCCTCAATTATTGATTTTTATAATTTTAGTATGTTTTTCACATCATTCTCTTAACTAAGAATAACCTCAGCCCTCACGTAGCTTATCAATAGCCTACCAAATTTTCTATAAAAGGCTGGTTAAAATAAAAAGTCTGAGCGTCAAGCTGATCTCTATTCATTTCTCATTTACTACACCTTCTAGCACATGTGCTTGGACAAATTTTTAAATTTTTCTGGACTTCAATTTTCACTCATCTAAAACTAAGATACAATACTTAATTTGTTGTGATCTGAAGCTTTTTCCGAAGATCCCTCTTAAAGGGCTCCAGTAAGAGACCCACTTGAATGGCTGGAGACGTATTTCCATGAAGACCACGTAATCAAAAGTTCCCACCTACAACTGGGTGGGTCAAATCTCCATGGAAACAACTTAAACTTAAAAAGGATTCCATGAAACAATATTGAGTCAGGATTAAAGAACTTGGCTTTTCTGGGGTACACAACAGTTTAAACTGACACAGTTTTGTGGAATGGCTTAATAATATGTGACTTGAGATATATAAAATGAGTTATCTAATAAAGTCCTCATATATCTAGGTTGACCTCCCATCAAGTAAAGAGATGGTGGAAACCAAAACAACCCATGGGCTGATTAAAACATAGTCAAGTCAATTGACTGTACTTTTATTAAAAGAGAAGTGAATTTGTGTTCTGTTGTCATTTCTTTTTCTTTTATGGTGTATGTATGGATAACTTTTAGCTGGGTATGGTGTCACATGATGTCCAATTATGAAGCTTTCCTTTCAATTTATTGATCTTTTTAAAAAACTTCACTGAATCATAGGATTTTATTGAGCAATTCAAAAGAAATGGGAGAAAATGTAGGATGCATGGGAGGACAAGTGAGTTGGAATTTCTTATAATTATTATAAAATGTTGTCAATTATACTATACAAATTGATAATTATAGAAAGACAACTTGCGTCCTACCAAATGGTTTTCTAAATTCTCAAGAAAGATTAAAATGAATAAAACTAGTAAACCATGTTATGGGAAACCTTGCAGGTACATAAGAACTGAGCTTCTTTAAAATTCACACATTTAGGATATTCTTTAACCTATATAGGTTATTAGTTTATGTCCATGCTATTCATTATGAGCCCTTATGGTTAGATTATTACAATTATAATAGATCATTTCATTCGAGATTAGTGGCAGAGACAATTTTGGTTTGATTTTTGTTCTGCAATATGCAGGAACACCTGTGGGTGCCTTGATTGCTAGCATTATCTCAAATTAATCTGTGAAGGATCAATAGATGATCCTACACCTGCATTTAGGTTGTACAATTATCACTTCTAAAAGTGTCTGCTTTTCCTGCTTATTAAAGCTTCATCTGTATACGTACAATATTTTACTTATATTATTATAGCCTATTTAGAAAACCCTGGAATGAAATGAATCACTGATATTTTATCATTTTAGAGCCAGCCTGCCTATGTTGGAATTCTGGTTCTGCTTCTTACCAGTTGTTTGACCTTGGCCAACTTGCTTAACTTCCCATAATGTAATTTCCATATCTTTAAAGCAGGCATAATAATCACACCTACATCATGTTATTTTCATGAAAATTAAGTGAGGTAATGTACACAAAGCACTTAGAACAGTGCTGGTACAAAATAAATGCCAAATAAATGTTAGCTATTTTTGTTAGGATTACCTATGGAGCTGAGAAAGAGGAAATCATTGAGTAATTATAAGTGTCCTGATTTTCTTTCATACAACTTACTATCCTAATATTTAAAATGCAATCAATACCAGGACTAGCACACAAATTCCAAGTAGTATCTTCAGTGGAATGCTTTTAGGAAATTGGTGAATTCTATCGTATTACTTTTGCTGTTATTTGGATTTCTGTTCTTGATTCTAACTTTTATTTGAAAAGAGATAAGACTTGGAGACAACCAACATTGTCATAATGAATGTGAGAAGCTCCAAAAGTTATTTCAGAAAGATTCTTAATTATTGAATTTTTCCTAGTGTATAAAAAGTCCCTATAACTGGTATGTGGTACAGTTCATTCTCATCAGCTGCTCCTCTGGATTCAGTGAAAAATCCAGAACATACATACATAGAATTAAGAATATCAAGCCTGGAACAAGTAAATAGAGTATACAAGATAGTAGCACAGAAAAGCACTGGATTTGGAATTATACAATTGAATTTCAAATCTTGCCTATGATAGATAACCTTCACTTAACATTTATAGTTTTCAGATGTGTGTTACATGGAAGCAATGACACTTATTATATAAGTATTTTGAATGTGCATTGAGTTGATTTCTGAAAAAATTAGTGCCTAAAGTTTGCTGATATTCTTGTCATAGAATGGAAATGACTGGGTATTTCATTACTTAAGAGCAAGAACTATACCCTAGTGAGAAATTTTTTCATAGGTAGCTTTACAAAGAAAGGCACTGATACTTCTCTAAACCTACTGAAAACAACATAAAGGCACAACTCATTTTTTCCAATGAAACTACAAAAATCACACAATACCAATCCAGGTATTATGCTATATCTCTGCCAAGTACAGTAAAGTTTGGATAAAACCGAAAGATGATTGCATCTTGAGCTTCTATGTGTATATGTGCTGGCTGTTGTTGACTTCTAAAAAGGAGGAAAGGAAAACAGGAGACCTATTTAGAAATTCTTTACATTGCATAACAAACTTCCAAGCTATAGTGGAGAAGTGTTAAAACAACAACCAAACAGCAACAGCAAAAAGACAATTGAGTCTTAATACCAAGGGATTTGATTGTGAAACTATGGAGATGACCTATTTTAATTTTCTGTTACCCAGCATCCTTATTTTGAGAAATGGAGAAAGGGTAGAGTAAAAGAGAAATATGACTTTTCAATTGGCAGCTGCTGAGCAGAATCAAGTGAGCAGAGATTTAAAATAATAAACATGAAATCACCAAACAAGGAATCCTTCCAAAAGACTTTATTAGGAGTGTCATGATGAGAGGATGATAAAGCCCAAGTGAGATGTACCTCCAAGGCACAATGGGTGAGCAAATGTTCGAGACTAGAATCCTAACTAGCTGCTCCTTTGCCCTTTCCCATAACGTGCTTAATCAACCAACTGGAACTGCTCTCATTCAAATGCTGCTAAGGCAGTAAGGAAGCACTGTGGAACTTACACCTAATTACCACAATTTAAAATATAGAAACCAAATATAAGGCAAATGAAAATGCTCAATAGAAAAATTTCTTATTGGAAAAGAAGAAACATTGAACAGATAAATTTCCATGTTTCCAGATGTTTATGTGAAATAATGTAAAAGGAAATAATGTGCTCCAAAAGCATATTTCAGACTGTGATCTCTGCTTTTCTCTGCTCTGTCCTGGAAACTTCAAGGTGGCTTTTCAGTGGCCTCCCCCACCTTTAAAGAATAGCAGCCCA
>PVIY010054866.1:0-14015 GCA_004026745.1 Myrmecophaga tridactyla
AGTAAATGGAGAAAAATACATAATCTCAAAAATACACACAATAAGGTATATTTACAAGAAATCTTAAAACATGTAAAAAGCACTATCTATATATTGATGAACCCATGCACAACATGCTAAAGTACACAGATTTGGAGCAGAGGTCACCTCTATCAGAGTGGGAGAGGTATTTGGCTTCAAATGCAGTAGTAAAATATTACTAAAGTGGGTGGTGGGTCCAGGGATGTTTGTGCTCAGGATTAAAGTTTGTCCCTTCCTCCCCTCCCTCAGGGCTGGACTGGTCCATTCCCCCCAGCCACTGTCCAGTGACCAGGGAGACTGGTGAGCAGCATCCAGTTACCCTTGCCTGGTGCCCAAGTCCAACGTCTCACTGGGTAACAGAGCACCAAGCATCAGAACCAAGACCCAAGTTCTAACCTCTCCTCTGTCAATCTGGCTAAGTGACTCTGGGTGAGGCCTGTGATCTTCAAGAGCCTCCGTTTCCTGATCTATAATATGGGGCTGGCAATCCCTGCCTTGAGTTGAGGATCAGACAAAGATAACATGAAAAAGATCACAGCATCACCTTTCACAGCCCCACCGCCCTTGGCAACCAGGAACTATAGATAAGAAATTAGGAACCCTGGATTCTGGTACATGCTCTGCCAACAACAACCAGTGAAGCCTAGGACTCCTTATTGGGTCTCAGCTCCTCCATCTATATGATTGTTTTAGCCCTCAGGTCATGCTTGCTGAGGCTAAAGGCTGCACAGGCTGAGAGCTGGGTCAAAGCCTGCCTGCAAACAGAAATGGACCTCACAGATGAGGCAATACTTTGGGTTCATTTCAGACAATGAGGGTCTCCTGCAGGCCAAGTCTGCTGCCAGATGGGAAGTGATCAGAAGAGAGGTAAAGGTAAGACTGAACTGAGACACCACAATCAGGGTGAATTTGGGGCAGGACTTGAGCTGGACCTCAGTAGTGATTAAGGGTAGAGGCTCTGGAGCCAGATGATCTGGGTTCAAATCTTCGTTTTGCTATTTATTTGTAGTGTGACTTTGACTAAGTTACTTAGCCTCTCTGTGCCTCAATTTCCTAATCTGTAAAATGGGAATAATGATAATAGAACAACTACCTTGTGGGGTTGTTGTAAAGATTCAATGAGCAAATATGTGAAAATCATTCAGATTAGTGCCTGGCACATAGTTAAGTGCCCAGTAAATGTTTAATTAACAAAAGAGGGAATGGATCCAGGGTGGGGCAGGTGGGAGTTATCACTGACTTTTCCCTCTCCCTCAGCCTTCATAGGCAATCATCACCAGTTTTACTGCTATGAAGGTTCTACTTTTTTTAACCTACTCTGTCTTCCCTCTCTTTGACATGACCGTGGTTCAGTCTTTCATTTCTCTTCCCAGGGACTACTGGACAATCTCTACCTGTTCTTCCAGTCTGTGGTCACTGCTGCCAGAATAACTGATCCAAGACTTGTGCCTGATTCTGCTTAAAACCCTTCAGTGGCTCCCACTAGCTCTCCACTGTCTTAGGATAAAGCTCTAGCTGCTACCTGAGAAGACTCCATGTGCTTTGGCTCCACTGCCCTCTCTGGCCTTCTCTTCTATTCACCTTTATCCTTCAGTAATCTAACTAGGTTGTCTTTCCCCTCAACAAAATGTTGTTTCTATTCTCCATTCCTTTGTTCATGTTGTGCCTTCTGCTCAGGGTGCCTTCCCCCCTCCAACTGTCTAATACCTCATCTTTGAAGACTCAGCTTAATGTCTCTTCCCCACCACCAAGCGCTATTTGGTTCCCCTCAGTACCCGCTACATATCTGTTGATTTATTTACCACATGGTGGCCTAATTAACTGTTTATGACAATGTGAACTTGGACTTCTTGATCCTTGCTGCTACCCTAGGGCTAGCACAGTGCCTAGGACTTTTGAATGAATGTAGGACTTTTGAATGAATGAATGAACAAAGAACTAGCTTTCAGATGGTGACCATCTGGCATTATGAATGGCTGCAGCAATTCTTGCAACTCCAAGGGGGCTTGGAAAACTGAAAAGCCTTGCGACCCCATTAAACGACTCTCTGATGGTGGTACTTCAGGCTTCTTGTCAGAATGGAAAATGCAACTCAGCTCTACAGGGATGATACTTTAAGCAAGGTCCTGTCTCAGTCATCAATTGTTGACAAATATCTGTAGAGCCCCTACTATGTGTCAACACTGAGTCAGACAGTGGAGATATATCACTGTCCTCCCCTGAAGGAGCTTCAGTCTAGCCTGGGGTCTTGCAGGACATCCCAGGCACTCTGATCCTGGTCCCCAGCAGGCTATACCTTCCCACAACAGGCAGAGTTTGAGAGAACCTTGGGGGCCAGTTATTTGGAACAAAAATGCTCAGAAAAGGAAGGAAACTGACCTGAGGTCATGGCAGTGGGGCAGATTCCAGCACAGTGCTCCCAACCACCACTCCTTCTCCCCAGAAGTGGATGTGGCCAAATACCCCCTCTCCTCTGGGTCGCCCAATCTTTTCGTGTGTAAGGTAATATCAGCTTTCTCAGCTGTCTGGGCTCCCAGAGGGTGGAGCAAGGGTTTCTGCCAGGCCATCCATTTCTAGGAGACGTTTAGGACAAAGTTTAATAGGATCCAGGCCTCCTTCTCCAGTCCTTGGTTCAGGTGACTTGTTAGTAATCTCTCCTTCCCACCACACTCTGGCCTGTCCTCCCAGTTGAGGACAGAACCTCAGAAGAGCTCTCACCTAAAATATTCCCCATCCCCCAGTGTCTCACTGAAGTCCCCATGGGAAAACACTTCTTTGGGGATTTGACAGCTATTTGAGTTACCAAGCCTCCAAAAATAGCCTGCTCATTGAGCGTCACTCAGAGACATTTTTCTTGGGGACAGGTGATGTCAGTGGACAATACTTGAGAACACTTGGGAATGCCACTTGGGAGGGAAGCCTGGAAGCTGGTAAAAATATGGAGGCTGGGCTATCCCATTGGAGAGTGGGAGTTAAAGAGGGAGAGAAAGACCTCAGACGAAAACTGAGCCAATATGGCTGGGACTAAGGTAAATCAGTATACAGGGTAAAAGATGAGAGTATATATGCTCTAGACCTTTACCTACTATGTGAGATCAACCGCAGACAGGTTTATTATGTCTAGAACCTTAATTTTTGGTAACACACTATCTAAATCACCCTGTCTGGATATCTCATTTAAACGACCCAAACTCCTGGAGTCCAGAATAGGCACAAGGCCTTGTAATTCTGTATAGCTTAATGTAATGATACGCAGGTATATTTCAAACGATGGTAGGTTGATAATCAAAAAGTATCAGTAGCGTCCCTTGATGATCCAAAGAGAAGAAATAAAATATGGAACTATTAAACTTTCCCATCTGGGAAACCTTGGATACCCTCTCAATCACTGAGGACTCCAAAAAAAAAAAAAAGGCCAAATCCTTGATTATATTTTTAAACTAAAAAGGACTATCTATATGATGAGTAAGAATAACCTCCAGGGTAACTTCTCAATTCTGTTTGAAATCTCTCGGCTGCTGAAACTGTCTCATTTCTCTCTTCCCCCTTGTGTTCAAGAAGGCATCCTCAGTCCCATGATGCCAGGTCCCACCTCATCCTGGGAGTCCTGCCCCATGATGCTAGGGAGATATACACACCTGGATAATGTTCCACATAGGGGGAGGCCAGTGAGTTCATCTGCTGAGTTAGCTTAGGGAGAGACGACTCCTTGATATTGAGGCTTGCCCTTTTGAAACTTACTTCTGTAGTGGAGAAGCTAAGACTACCTATAATGAGGCCTAAGAGTTGCTTCCAGGAAACCTCTTTTGTTGCTCAGATGTGGACTGCCTCTCTCTCAATCTCTCTCTCACTCTCTAAACCCAACTCTGCAAGGAAAATCATTACCCTTCCTACTACCTGGAACTGGCATACATGGGTGAAAGTCTGACAGTGTGGGGCATGACTCCCAGGCATGAGTCTGGCCCTGGCACCACGGGATTGACAAATGCCTTCCTGACCATAAGGGGGAAAAGGAGTATAATAAAATAAGGTATTAGTGGCTAAGAGAGATCAAGTAGAGTCAAGAGGCTATTCTGGAGGCTATTCTTATGCAAGCTTCAGTTAGACAATGCTAATTGCTATGGTTTGCTAATCCCCAACCAACATCACTCCTGTTAACTCTTAAGAACATCTAGGGCTCAAACAGAGACTCTATTAAAATTTCATGCACTAAATTTGCTCTCCTGGAACCTATAATTTCTAGAGGGTCCCTAGGCCAGATAAATCCTGAAACCCGGAGGGACCAGCCTTTCCAGGATTATCAACTAATTTCAAACTAATTTCGACACTGTTTCAGTGTCGACACCCCTTCTCAACATGAAAAAGAACAGGCATTGCCTAAAGATCCCTATAGATTGGGAGAAGGATCAAAGGAAGAGGAGGAATTATATAACACAGCAAATTGGGTTTAACAAAGGAGTATCACGCTGAATTACCATATTGATATTTCTTCTAACCTCCAGTGTTTCAGAGTAGCTAAAAGGAAAAATCTGAAATAGTGAAATGGTAGCCCATGACAAACTCTGAAATCTGTTCTATAACTACTATTTGAAGTATACTTTGAAAATTATTGCTTTTTTTTTCCTTTCTTTGAGTATGTATTTATGTCACAATTTAGAAAACATTAAAAAAAAGAAAGAAAGAAGGAGAGAAGTGTTCTGGCCCCCAAGTTAGTCTTGTGGAGTGAGGAAGGAAACCAGCTGAATAAACAACCCAGCCTCTAAACATCCCTCTGAACATCTTGTGATCTTCAGAGCAGGTTCAGGCAGCCCTGGAAGGTGGCCAGGACATCCCTGCTCACCTTTATAAGGAGCTATATTAATTACAGTCATAGACATGATTTCATTTAATCTTCCCAACGTTGTTTGAGAGTCCAGAAAGGTTATGCAAATATGTGAAACCTCACAGCTGATGAATGGTTCCACGTTTGGCTAAGTCCATGGGCCTGGGGTGGAATCCACTCACCTCCCCATAGAAGCCAACCTGCTCCAGGTCACAGGCAAGAGTCACTGGGAGAGGGGGTTCCCCTGCCTCCAGAAGTGCCTACCATACATCCAACCATCTGCTCTGGCCCCACAGAATCTGTGGGCATCCTTGTTACCAGACAGAGTCCATGGATTCTGTTGCCGAACATGGTCAATAACCAATTCCTGAGACACCGAGGTTTCAAAGAGACAAAGAGTTTATTACCGAGGTGCTTTGTAGGAGAGCAGTTGGCCTATTGGCTCACCCCAACCTATAGTAATTATGATAGTTTTATTAAAGAAAAGAATGGGCAGGGTTTAGGATAATGAGCACAGTGGCCCCAGATGATTGTAATTAGAGGTGATCGAATTATTGAGCATGCACAAATTGATTACATGCTTAGTCACAGAACCTATGTAAGAAAGTGGCAGAATGAGGCATAGGTGATTTGTGGGTTAAAGTCTAAGCTACTGTGCATGTCAGGTCGGCCCACTTTAGTTAGATCCAGTCTCGGTTCTCAAGATAATTTTGGACCTGGGGTGGGTTAGTTCTGGGCTGACCCAAGACCCTTCATTAATAAACATTAGGAGTTCTCTTTAGCAACTACAAGCCTCTAAAGTTGAAAAACTGGCTAAATGGGTACAAATGAAGGTTAGTCACAAGGTTTTCAAAATTGCAGAGGCAGTTGATAAGAGCTACACAATCGTTATCAGAGATCAAAGGAGCTGAATTACAATTTAGAGATTTCAGGTAGTTCCCTCTGTCTACTCAAATACACCAGAAAGCAAGAAGGAGTATCTATGTAATGATTCAGCAATCAAAATCATCCCTTAACTCCTGATTTCTCGGTTACATCCTCACCTTCTTTCTTCTCTCACCTCCATCTACTTCCCTCCCCTGCCCCACAGTACTGGGACGAGGATCTGGCCAAATTCGCTGAAGCCTACGCACGGCATTGCCAGTGGGCCCACAACCCAAATCGCGGGTGGCGCGGCGAGAACCTGTTTGCGATGACAGGCAGTTCTATAGACCTGCCTCTGGGAGTATCGGAGTGGCACAGCGAGCACAATGTCTACAACTTCACCACCAACACCTGCAAGCCAGGGAAGGTTTGCGGCCACTACACACAGGTGCGGGGAGGCTGGGCAGGGCCTGGGCCAGTGTGCCCCGAAGGAGAGTTGAGCAAGGTCTTGCTGTATTGGGGCAGGACCACCCTGGGAATGGGTGGCTGGGCCACCTCTCTTCTCCACCTGGGGGTCCCGGGAGCATCCTCAATTCAGGAAGGCGAGTCAGCACTCTAAGCCCCCTTAAATCCTTTATAAATTCTTTTACAGCAACTAACTAATGTGTTGTCTAGGCCTCTGAAGAATTTGCTTTTCAAACTGCCCAAATAATTTTCATTTTACTCTTTAAAAACCACAGTCTTTGCCCTCCTTCTAAGTCTCCTGTTACTGAAGAGACAGAAGTTAGATGTCACAGCTCCAGTTGCATGGACGGCAGTTACTGGAGTAGGCGGTACTGCACCGGGCTCTAAGCAGTCCTCTGTCCTACCCCTCCCAGCCTAGGTAATGCAGGGCTATGTGATCCTGCACCAAATGCCCCCAACTTCCTTCACTGTCACTCTGAGTCATTTCTCATGGTGCCTGATTTGCTGCTTCTCATCTGTAGGGACTGATAAAGCAAAAAGACCCATTCCTTTGAAATCTGCATTGTTGCATTTACTTTTTTTTTTTTTAATTTTTTTAATACAAAAAAAATCAAATAAACGCAGACATTCCTATTTTGATCATTTCGTTCTACATATATAATCAGTAATTCATAATATCATAGCATAGTTGCATATCATCATCATGATAATTTCTTAGAACATTTGCATCTATTCAGAAAAAGAAATAAAACGAAAACAGAAAAAAAAATTATACATATCATACCCCTTACCCCTCCCTTTCACTGATCACTAGCATTTGAGACTAAATTTATTTTAACATTTGTTCCCCCCATTATTTATTTTTATTTCGTATGCTCTACTCATCTGTTGACGAGGTAGATAAAAGGAGCATCAGACACAAGGTTTTCACAATCACACAGTCACATTGTGAAAGCTATATCATTATACAATCATCATCAAGGAACACGGCTACTGGAACACAGCTCTACCTTTTTAGGCAGTTCCCTCCAGCCTCTTCATTACATCTTGAATAACAAGGTGATATCTACTTAATGCGTAAGAATAACCTTCAGGATAACCTCCCGGCTCTGTTTGGAATCTCTCAGCCAATGACACTTTGTCTCATTTCACTCTTCCCCCTTTTGGTTGAGGAGGATTTCTCAATCCCTTGATGCTGAGTCTCAGCTCATTCTAGTGTTTTTCTCAATCCCGTAATGCTGAATCTCTGCTCATTCTAGGATTTCTGTCCCATGTTACCAGGAAGGTCCACACCCCTGAGAGTCATGACCCACGTAGACAGGGGGAGGGTGGTGAGTCTGCTTGCTGTGTTGGCTGGAGAGAGAGGCCACATCTGAGCAATAAAAGAGGCTCTCTTGGGGGTGACTCTCAGGCCTAATTTTAAGTAGGCTTGACCTATCCTTTGTTGGGTTAAGTTTCATATGAACAAACCCCAAGATTGGGGGCTCAGCCTATAGCTTTGGTTGTCCACACTGCTTGTGAGAATATCAAGAGTTCAACTTGGGGAGGTTGAATTTCCCCCCATTCTCACCATTCCCCAAAGGGGACTTTGCAAATACTTTTCCATTCACTGATCGAATCACTCTGGGATTCATCAGGGCATCACTCTGGACAAACCAACAAAATCTCATGTCCTAGGTGATGCCCTGATGAATCCCAGAGTGATCGATCAGTGAGTGGAAAAATATTTGCAAAGTCCCCTTCGGGGAATGATGAGAATGGGGGAAAACTCAACTTCCCCAAGTTGAACTTTTGATATTCTCACAAGCTGTGTGGACAACCAAAGCTATAGGCTGAGCCCCCAGTCTTGGGGTTTGTTCATATGAAACTTAACCCCACAGGGGATAGGTCAAGCCTACTTAAAATTAAGCCTGAGAGTCACCCCCAAGAGAACCTCTTTTGTTGCTCAGATGTGGCCTCTCTCTCCAGCCAACACAGCAAGCAGACTCACCACCCTCCCTCTGTCTACGTGGGACATGACTACCAGGGGTGTGGATCTTCCTGGCAACATGGGACAGAAATCCCAGAATGAGCTGAGATTCAGCATCAAGGGATTGAGAAAAACTCTAGAATGAGCTGAGACCCAGCATCAAGGGATTGAGAAAACCTTCTGGACCCAAAGGGGGAAGAGTGAAATGAGACAAAGTGTCAATGGCTGAGAGATTCCAAACAGAGACGAGAGGTTATCCTGGAGGTTATTCTTATGCATTAAGTAGATGTCACCTTGTTATCCAAGATGTAATGCAGAGGCTGGAGGGAACTGCCTGAAAATGTAGAGCTGTGTTCCAGTAGCCATATTTCTTGATGATTGTATAACGATATAGCTTTCACAATGTGACTGTGTGATTGTGAAAACCTTGTGTCTGATGCTCCTTTTATCTACCTTGTCAACAGATGAGAGGAACATATGGAATAAAAATAAATACTAGGAGGAACAAATGTTAAAATAGATTTAGTTTGAAATGCTGGTGATCAATGAAAGGGATCAGTAAGGGGTATGGCCTGTAAAATTTTTTTTTTCTGTTTGTTATATTTTTCTGTTGTCTTTTTATTTCTTTTTCTGAATTGATGCTAATGTTCTGGGAAATGATCATGATGATGAATATGCAACTATGTGATGATACTGTGAATTGCTGAGTATATGTGTTGGGAATGTTTGTCTCTTGTAATTTTTTTTTAATTAATAAAAAATTAAAAAAAAAACTCATGTCCTACCCAAGGTTCCACGTACTTATGTTGTTCAACCAACTATCTACATACATTATATTAGGAGATGCACTAGTCAAAATATAAATTTTGTACGAAATAAACATTTTTTGCTTTAGTCTCACACATAAGTTGAAATTTTAAAATATTAATTACCATCTATTTTCAGCACCCTGCAGTAATGACATTCCTTTGTTCTTCCTCATGCAAAATCATTTTTTAAATTTGTGCATTTAATCACTATCATTATACACTCTAGGCATTCCTAGATTATACCATCTCAGTCTTTATCGTCTATCTTTCTTTCTGATTTCATTTATTGCATTTGCTTTTTAAAACTATATATAAAATAAGATAGTCACTGAGTGAAGGTGTCAGGGAGCCTTCTGACAGCATTTGCTGCCTCTCACAGTCACCTTCTGTTTTTCCCTGTTCTCAACACATTCTGAAATTTTGAGTTTTCAGATAAGATGTGTGTGTGTGAATGTGTGTGTAGGATGCTTAACAGTGTTATTGAGTTTTTTCCTCCAATTTTTTTTCTTTAACAAATATTTGTTGTACAAAATATTACACAACAAAAATCTGAAAGGAAAAGAATGAAACCACCATCTTCCCACCCATCTCCACCAATTCCATTTTCCATGGCCTCTTTTGGGTAGTATTTTTAGTCTTACTCTTTAGGGAAGGAAATCCCAGCAACACCCATGCAGATCAGAAAGTTATAAGGGCCCAGTAGCCCCCCCAGCCCCCTTTCCTTTGCACCCAGCTTTCCCTACTCCCATACACACATGTCTTCCTCCAGGGAATGCTGTCAGTGCCCAGCAGGAGAGTGTCTGCCCTACCCCATCCCCAGCTTTCCCTGACCCTGAGTGCACATGTACTAGGGTCATTTCTGTCTAGAGATGCTCATTGGTGGTATGTGGGGGTACTTTGCCAGTTTCAGCAGAAAGACCCCAATCCTGGGGGAGCCTGCAGAACTAACAGCTAGAACCAGATCTCACAGCAAAAACCTGCTTAGTTTGAGTAGCTTCTAGGTAGATGGGGTCTGAAAATAAGAAGGGGAGGCTGCTAGTCTCAGCTTATAGCAGCACAAAAGGTTGTTTTAACCTTTAAGTAATTAATGGTTATACTTCCGAATTTTTCTGGCTGCAAGAAGACCCACACCTAGAAACAAGCAGAGCAAGCCTCTGCTCACTTATCATTGTGCCCAAGGTGTATGTGTGTGGTGGTGGTGGTGGGGAGGTGCTATTTGAATTTCCCACTGCTTCCTTTGTTCCCTTGCTTGGACTTTTCTTGTTACAGGGGTCTACCATTTGAAATTGGCAATTCTGCCATTTTAGAGTAATTCTTTTAAATATTTACATCATGCCTTTGAACATTTGTTTAAAATGCAAGAGCCTCTAGGAATAGTCCACGAGAATTCATTACAGAATATCACAACTGAACTGAGGGAAGTTTCCAAGAGGGAGAGATGTGTGGTTGGCTAAGGACACTAGATTGCTCAGGACAAACCTACCTCTGTTGGGATTTTGCCCTGAAGCTGTATCCTCAGGAACCTTAATCCTACAGGCTATTGGGTGACCCCTCTCCCCATCCAGGGAGGCTGGGAGAGAAGACCCCAGAGAGGGCCCACGCCACCCAAGCTGATCCAAAGTATGGGATTTGCTCTCCTTCAGGTAGTCTGGGCAGACTCCAACAGGGTTGGCTGCGGCACTTATTTCTGTGAGAAACTGCATGTCCTTAATGAGGTCAACGTATATTTGCTGGTCTGCAATTACCATCCCCCGTGAGTACAAACCAGACCCGTGGATGGGAGGTGGCAGGTGGGCAGAGCTTGAGGAACATGAAGGAGGCCAATCTGGCCTATGCCTCGAGAAAGCTGTTGGGGTCCGATGGCAGATGTCTACTATAAGCAGCAGACCCCAGGCACTCTGGGCCACCTTCAGATTAGGTCTGTGTTTGGGAGAAAGGGGAGGGTGGGATGGGTCAGGAACTCTTCCCCAGCGCCCTCCTCACCTTCTGCAGGGGTAACATGAGAGGGCGGTGGCCCTACCGGGTGGGGCCATCATGCTCCCAGTGCCCCTCTGACTACCGCTGCGTGAACAGCCTCTGTGGTGAGTTGGAGTGGGGGGTGGGGCGCAGGGTGAGGGGCTGAGGTTAGGGATGCTGGCTGGAGTGTACTGAGCCTTGCAGGGATCCCGGGTGGTGCGTGGGCAAAGAAGTGTCCTCAGCAGCCCCTTTGCCCTCCTTGTGCAGCACTTTGACCCCCTGTCATGCAAACTGGAGAGATTTCAACCCTCCAGAGGAGAATAGAGAATGTGTCCAGTGGCTCCCCAATGCAGGAACTGGGACCAGCTGATAAAGGCCAGGCTGGGGAGGCGGGTGGAGCTAGATTGGTGGGCGTGCTCATGCCAGGGAAATGAGCAGGGCCAGTGACATGCTGAGTGAGTTAAGAACAGGAGTGAAACTGGAGAAGTCTTCTGAAGAGGAAACTGCAAGCTCAGGGAGAGGAAGATTTGGACCAGGATGGTGGCTGGGAGGAGCAACCGTGTCAATAACATGAAATGGTCCTTATTATCAATGAAGGCCATATTTGCTAGAGGGACTGTGTGTTTGTGTGTCCTGGTGGGACATTTGGTTGCCTCACCTTGGCTGCAGTGGGGTGAGGGATGTGAGGTCCCACTTCCAGCACTAATGGTGGGCCTTGTCTGTCTCATCAGAACCCATCAGCGGTCCAGAAGAGGCTCAGGATTTGCCTTCCCTGGTAACTGAGGCCTCATCCTCTTTGGCAACTGAAGCCTCAGGGGCTAGGAAAAAGGATACTCCTTCTTCCCTAGCAACTGAGGCTCCCTCCTTTTTGGTAACTGAGGTCCCTACCTCCCTGGCAACCAAGGCTCTGCCTACCTTAGAAATTGAGGCCCCATCTTCCTTACCTAGGAAAGATCCCCCATCCATGGCAACAGAGGCCCCATCTTTATTAACAACTGAAGTCCCTTCCTCTTTGACAATTCACAGCACGCTCTTCTTCGATCAGGGACCAGTTAACATCCCCAAATCAATCCACACACACACACCTAAATTTGTAGACAAAGTAGCCAGCAGGACAAAAGCACCCTCTATGAGCCCAGAGAGATCTCTGCACCCTGAGATGCCCCTGACAGGGATTCAAGACCCCTTACCCCATGCCCAGGAGAAGGCACAGGCAAGGGGCTCCCACAAGTTGCCATCTTCTGGTGAGGTCTTGGCCTCAGTCTTTCCAGCCCAGGATGAGCCAGATGAACTACAGGCCACACGGGTCCACATGGGGCACACCACCTCCAGGTCCCTGCCCAGCTCCCCCAACACCTCTGCCACCACTAATGCCATGGGTGGGCACACCCTGACCCTACAGTCATCCTTGTCAGGTAAGGCCTGTGGCATGCCTTCCCCACCCACCTGGCTTCAGAATGTCAGCATCCTGTCCCCAGCATGGTTGGTATGGGCATGGTGGGAGCATGTACTTTCTGAGTAGAAGCCTCCTCCCTGGCTGCTGGGCCACCACCTTGCATGGCTAATGGGGAAGATGGGCAGACAGGAATAGTTGTCTCCAGGCTGAGGCAAGGCCTGTCCTTTGTCGCAGATGAAACAATCCCTGAAGAGCCAGGCATTGATTTAGGAATTAAGCCAGTCATGGAACCAAGCATCGGAGCAGGCATCCAGCCGGGCATGGGGAAGCCAGACAAGGGAAGGCCAAGCAACATAAAGTTGACCACAATAAAGACAACCATGGTAAAGCCAACCACGGTAATGCCTAACATGGAAAAACCGGCCGTGGTAAAGACAATAAAAACAACCACTCTAAGGCCAACCATGGAAAAACCAACTAGGGTAAAGACAACTACGGTAAAGACAACCGTGGTAAAACCCAACAAGTTAAAACCTAACAAGTTAAAGCCAAGCAAGGTCAAGCCAACCACGGTAAAGCCAAGCAAATTAAGGCCGAACTCCGCGCCTGGTCATGTCTGGAGCACTTTCCTGGGACTGCTGCTCCTTCCTCCCCTCATGTTGGCTGGAAACTTCTGAAGGGGCTTCCACTCAAAGGCAAGGCCTGCTGGGGGAACCCTGACCTCATGCCGACCCTGGACTGTCTTGCTCTAAGAGAGAAGCCACAGCTTCTGGACAGGTCCTGCCCTGAAACGACTAAGCTGTTTTTAATTAGAAGTTGTAATTCCTATCCCATAATATTTTTGAACTTCAACATATCATTTTTTGCTCAGTTTGAAATCCAGTTTATTACTGCACACTCTCCAACATGACCTATATCCTTTAGTCTTTTTAAATAAATCAAACTGACAAGCCCCTAGACACCATGTTGGAATCAGATATTTCATCAATCTTAATTTCTTAGAATGATGACTGTTATTTTAGTAAAAATATTATGTTCTGGGTGCATGGGTGGCTCAGTGGTAGAATGCTTGCCTTCCAATGCTTGCCTTTTTGCTCAGTGGTAGAATGCTTGCCTTCCATGCGGGAGTGCAGGTTCCCAGACCATGCACTCCCAACCCTACCCCCCCAAAAATGTTAGGTTCTTACTATAAAGAATTGAAGACCGTTTGAGTGATTTTCTGAAAACCTCTGCCAAGACACCTCTAGGATATTTCTAGCTAGAAGGCAAGGTAGAAATACTTTTATTTAAATGGGACCATAGAATTATGCTATTTTAAAAATAAAAACTTAATCTGATTTTAGGTAAATTTAATAGAGGAAAAACAAACTGAAATACACATTTCTTCCCCCCTACAAAAAAAAAGTTAGTTCTGATCTCTCTGAAATTGAGATTATGAGAAAGACTAAAAATTAGAGGTTTTTAAATTACAAGTCCTTTTTAAAAGGCACGATTCAAGGCCCTGAAGATGAGAAATAGCTCACTCTTTCTCCTACCTCATCTTTTTTTCTATTTCCCAATTTCTATGAATTACACCTGTTTTGATATTGTCAAAGTTTATGCAATTCCTTCTGCTCTGAAACTGTGATTCTCACAGCTGTTTAGCCTTTGTTTTACATTTAAACCAGATGAGAGGGGATACATTGATTCAGGAGGAGAGAGGGGCAAAGTAAA
>PVIY010054867.1:0-14015 GCA_004026745.1 Myrmecophaga tridactyla
AGTGGTAGTAGCTTATTTACCACTATATTCCAAGGCCCTGGAATAATTCTTGGCACACAGTAGGTGCCTAATAAATATTTGATGAACAAGTAAATGAATGAATAGGTGACGGTGTCTTTCTGGCCCCCACTCTGGCAATGATAATTGAATAAGTGCATTTCATAAATGTTTCATTCCAAGGACAGCAGGCAAGACTGGATGCCTTCTTTCTCAAGGGGCCCAACTTCATTTCTGCTGGCCCATCTGCAGTTGTTCAATTTGCCACTCCCGTTATTCTGTGTCTCGTCATTCAAACCGTGTGACCCATCGATGGTCTATCCTGGGAGAGTCTGGGGGCTTGTCACCTGCAGGAAGAGGCTGGGGTCTGGTTTCAGCTTGGTGCTGGCTGCCAGGTCTGGGACCAGAGCGACAGGGGAAGGATCTGCAGGGTCAACAGGGCAGGCCTCAATGCCTCCCCGAGAACGCGCCTCCTTTCCCTCCACCCGGAGCCTCGGCAGTGTGGACAGGGGCCCCACTGGGAACTCATGTCTGGTCTGATGGCCCCTGTCAGGTGGTGGTCAGGGATGATGCACTTACAAAGAAGTCTTTCCGCTGCTTGCTAGGAACCGAGACCTTTTCTGAAATCAAGAGTGGATGTGCCACACATCAAGAGGAACAGTGCCAGGGCCGCCTCCTTGAAGGGGATTTATAATGGAACTGCATTTTCCACCAATTTACCAACAACTTTTGGGATCCCTGCTTATAACTCAGCCAGCTCTGCTTCACTGGGCACGTGAGGGTTTCTCAAAGGCGCCCCCATGGCTCATTTGTTAACGGGTTTGGCCTTGGAATAAAAGGGTTTTGTGTGTTTGCGGCAGTATGTGCCAGGAATAAAGTGTTTCTCTCTTTCCCTAGAGGCTAACTTTTCTCTCTCTCTCCTCTTCCCTCTCTCCATTTTCCTCTCTCATTTGAGCTTTGGTCTGGAGGAACTAGAAGAAAAATCTATCTGCAAATGCTCATGCAATCAAATCCATTTCATTTGAAGATTCAGGCTGCTAGGATATGAAAGAAAACAATTGCTTTCCTGAACTAAATTTTAAGTTTCTATGAGGTCTGTTATTAAATTATGACAAAAATATATATACAGTTTTTCCACATTGGGTTTTTGTGAGCGTGTTTAACTCTATGTTTTGTGATGATTTTATTCTTTTGAGAGCCATGTTTTCATTCACATCCTTAAGCAGCTCCCTTAGGAAATTCTCTCCTCTTTTGAGACACAAATAAGCTTTGTGCCATTGTCTAGACTGGATATTAGGCAAAGCTGGTGAAGTTGGACTTTGCCAGTCAGCCGATCTGAGAAGAGGTGGCTTCTGCTCCCATCTCCTCCGAAATCTTTTAGCATTCCCTCACCTGCAAAACAGGGCATGTCAGATTGGCTTTAAAACCATTGCTAGGCAATGATTAGCAGATTCAATTCTTCCAAGAGGGCACTGGGAAACCCCTTCTCTTCCCCCATTCACCCCTGACAGGTCTGACTGAGTCCCAAATGCAGAGGGCAAGAAGAGCCTCCTGGTACTTCCTAGCACTCCACATTCTCACAACCACCACCATCTACCTTTCTCCCCTCTCCTCACACTTTTTCTCTTCTATTCAATCAACACAATCAAGACTGCCTTGAAGTTAGTGAAGTGTGTCTTATATGCAAGATAATGTATGCATCATCCAATTAGCCAGTACGCCTGGCACACAAGAAGGGCTCCATTGAATTCTTCTCTTTTGCCAAAAGTCAGTCAGTACTTTCATGCTGCCAAGCAAAATTCCCGCATTCCCCCAACCTTGACATTCCATTTGGGCATTTCATTCCCCAGGACTCTCCTGTTCTTGAGACCAGTGAAGGAAAATATCTGGCTGGAGAACATCTGAGCCTTCCTACTGCTCCTGAGCAGACTTAAGTAATTCATCCCTGTGCTTCTTCCTGCTGGGTTCTGTTATGGATTCACAGTTTTTCTTACATGGCTCTCTAGAATGCCACCTTCAACAGCTTGGAATTTGCATTTGAGAGGAAAGCTTTGCCATTCTACCTCAAGATTTCCACACTATGCACCTGGTTCAATATGCTAACAAGGTGCAGACAACTTTCTCCCTCTACTTTGGAAGGGCCAGTGGGTTACAGAGAAAAGGAGATCCTCCTGTGCACATCAGTCACTGTTATCAATGAGCTCTTCCACTGGACTCAATTTCCAGTCCATCTTTGGGCTATTGGAATTGTATGAGCCATAGAGCTAAGATCAGGCTGTGGATCTTGTGGAAAAAGCCAGCAGGTGTGCTTCAAAATTAGTCCTTTGAATTAGAGGAGAATACAAAGAGCATTCTCGGTGTCTCGGACTAGCTCAGCAGTTTAGGGCATCATACAGGACTTTGGAAACAAGACCTAGCAGCAGATTTCATCTTCTGGAGGATCTTCAGCGCATGCTTGCCCCATGAACCTGTGGCTTGTTGACAACGAGGAATTTCAGACATACAAGTATGTAACAGTAAGTGACACTCAGATGGGACTGTGTGCCAGGCACTGTTCTACCTGCTTTGCAGCTATTAACTCATTTCATCTTCACAACAACCTGATAAGCTGGGTGCTCTATTATTCCCACAATTAAGGACACTAGGCACAGGGAGATTCAGTGACTGGCCTGAGTCAACCAGAAGGTAAGTGGTGGAGCAGAAATTCCAGCCCACAAAGCCTGACTCTTAGCTGGTGCTCTGAGCCACAGTATTTCAACAACCATTACTGCCCCCAATTTATCCAGATGGATATTCACACTCAGGTCAGTTTTTACATCATTGATTGTGGGAATAATAGAGCACCCAGCTTATCAGGTTGTTGTGAAGATGAAATGAGTTAATAGCTGCAAAGCAGGTAGAACAGTGCCTGGCACACAGTCCCATCTGAGTGTCACTTACTGTTACATACTTGTATGTCTGAAATTCCTCATTGCCAACAAGCCACAGGTTCATGGGGCAAGCATGCTCTGAAGGTCCTCCAGAAGATGAAATCTGCTGCTAGGTCTTGTTTCCAAAGTCCTATATGATGTTTCCAAAGTCCTATAGGAGAGCTTTGCTGAATGGAGAACATGGCAGGGGGACCCAGCTGACAGCACAAAGGATGGACTCTTATCTAATCAGGAAGAGCCTCATCGCCTTCACTAGGAGGTGCTTGGAGGGAAAGCACCGACCTCAGTTGTCCGTGATGATTGAGAGCAGTGAGAAGGTTCTTGGGCCAGATGAAATCAAAGACCTGGGCAAGGATAGCAGTGGTCTCGCATTTAGCCCAGAGCCTCTCAACCCTCAGTGTACATCAGAATCATCCAGAGGGGTTGTTTAACCTTAGAATCCTGGGCCCCACCCCCAGAGTTTCTTATTCAGCCTATCTAGGGTAGGCCCTAAGAGTTGCATTTTCCCAAGTTCCCAGGTGATATTGATGGTCCTTGTCTGAGTCTGCAGGTTGAGAACCATAGTTTTAGGCTAGTTCCCACTGTCTGTTTTGGTGGAAGCTGTGATGAGAGCCGCAGATAACCACAGAGACTAGATCTGACGCTCACCCCACCACGCGCTTTTTCCCAAGTATACTGTACAATTCCTTAGGAGAGGAAATTTGTCAGCCAGCATTTTCCATGAAACTTAAAAGCTTTTGAGTGTTAGCCCTCAGAGATTGTTCCTCAGGGGCATTCATCTCTCCTGCAGCAGAGTAAGAGGTAATCGGCTTATGTTGTACATGAAGGATGTAGGTTAAACCTCCTGAAGAGAAGGCTGAATTCTGCGTGGTCGGAGATGATTTAGGTATAATTCTCTTGGGGAGAGAGAGTGACAAGATCCCTGCTTCAGGCCTCTCCATCCCCAAAGTCTGGGATTATATGTCACTTGTTTATTTTTCAGAACAGTTCCAGATGGTAGTACGGCCCCCACTCCAGGAATCTGAAATTGTGACTTTCACAGCTTAAATTCCGTTGTCTTACAGTTATTGATTTACTCATCAGTTTCCTCTGTGAGACCCTTAACTTCTTAAGAGCAGTGTTATCATTCAACTTATTCAATGAAAAAGTCTCATTCGACTTTTTATGCTCAGTGTATGTTTGTTGAGTGAATAGGTGATGGTACGAATGAGCACATGAATGTATTCAGTGACTCAGCAACAACCCATGCGATCCTCACATAGGAATGAAATGATGTAATATATTTCTCACTCTTGGGCCTTGCAGTAATTATATTACTTTACACTCCTTTTAAACATTATTGGTTTCTTTAGAATTGGTTTATTTTGTTTTCTTTATACAACACTTATGAGAATGGGCAGGTGAGAAGGATCTTCTCCGTTCTATAGTTGAGGAAACAGGGGTGAAGGAACATGTTTCAGTGATGTCAGGGGAGCCACGACTAGAAACCTTGTCTACTTAGGACATATGATTTTCACACGGGGCCATGGGGCTGTTCAGTTCAATTTCAATTCACTGTAAATGTAGTGTGACCTGATGGTATTGAGCCTGTAGTAGGCCTTGAAAATCCAAAAATAAATAAAGCACCATCCTCAGACTCCAGGAGGCCACAGTTAACTGTGAGACAAGCCTGTCCAGGCTAGTCCGGTGGGCTCTATGTCCCAAGGGAAGCAGGAGCTTGGACAGGAGAGATGAGTGGTGCCTCCACTATCCCAAGAGAGAGTAGGGGCATTTTGCTATTAGCTTGGATGTTTAGTACCAGCCTTCAGAAGTCTAGAGTCCAAACACTGTCTTTGATGGAGAGTATAACCCAGATTCCTAACCATCCAGCATTCTGCCCGTGAATACCACGAAAAAGATGATGATTATGTCCTGAAGTCATCTCTAATTGACCCATCAAAAAAGACTGCCTTTACATGGTGGAACTGATTGTACCACAGCCCTGATGGAGAAATCCAGAGGAAGAAGATTTCTACTTAGATTTCTACTAATTGAGGCTAATAGAAGATTTAGGTGGGAAGAAAGTACAGTGTATTTGTCATCACATCTCTTTATATAGCTCTTGGGTCTGATCTGCAGGTTGGAATCTTTGGAGAGGGCCTGCCTAGGGGGGTTGGGGCACTCTTCACTCACACACCAGAAAAGGCAACTAAAGAGTTTACCTGGATCTGTGTCCACCAACAACAAATGGATAAACAAGATGGGGTATGTGATGGTCAGGTTCATGTGTCAACTTGGCCAGGTGATGGTGCCTGGTTGTCTGGTCAAGCAAGCACTGGCTTATCTGTAGCTCTGAGGACATTTCATGGACTTAAATTGTGAGCACATTGGTTGTGTCCATGACTGATTAATATCTGCAGTTGGCTGAGGGAAGTGCCTTCTGCAATGAGTGACACTTAATCTAATAACTTGAAGACCTATTTTTTGTTTTGTATGTTGTGTGGTGGGGGTCACATTTCATTATTTTTCCATGTGACTATCTTGTTATTGCAGCACCATTTGTTAAATTTTTTTCTTTGTTTGTTCTTTGGGAAGTGCCTGGGCCAGGAATCGAGCCAAGGTCTCCTACATGATAGGCGAGAATTCTACCACTGAACTACCCTTGTACCCCAACCCCCTACTTGAAGGCTTTTAAGGAGAATTCAGAAGAGAGAATCTCTCCTTTGCTTCAGCCAGCCAGCTTCTTCTGGGGAGTTCATTGAGGACCTTCATTGGAGTTGCCAGCTCACGGACTGCCCTACTGATTTTGGACTCTTTTTGTGTCCCCACGGTTATGTGAGACACTTTTATAAATCTCATATTTACAGATATCTCCTATTGGTTCCATTTTTCTAGAGAACCCTGACTAATACAGGGTACATACACAGGATGGAATATTATTTGGGCACAAGAAAGAATGAAGTTATGAGAAATGCTGCAACATGGAAGAACTTTGAAAATATCATAGTCAGGGAAGTAAGCAAGACATATAAGGACAAATAATGGATGATGTAATTTATAAGAGATTACTAGAAAATAGTAAATTCTCAGAGATGGAAGATAGATTTGAGGTTACCAGGGAATGGAGAATAGGGGGTAAGGAGGAATGAATGTTTGGAAAAATAAAATAAAAAAAAATCAAATCAAATCAAAGTAACATTAGCAGTAGTAATAAAATAATAAATGTATCTTTAAAAAAAATGAAAAATCTCGCTTAGTATGGCCCGAGGGCCAGCTCTCCTGGGCCACGTGCAGTGCTGTATGTGCCCCTGTGCATGTGACGTCATTTCATCCTCCCTTCCTTTCATTAGTGGAAGACCTATGAGAGAAGTCCTGACATTATCCCTGTTTCACAGAAGAGAAAACTGAGGCTGGGAGAGATGAAATAACTCGTGCAAGATCACAAAGCTAAGTGGCAGGAGAAGTTGGTAAAATTCTGGCTCATGAGCATGGGCCCCAAGAACTCTGAGTATCCGTTTCTTGCCAACCCTTTCAGACTCTGCATTGCTCTGTCTACTGGTTTTCTCCAGCCTCCAGCGAAAGGAGACTAACTAAAAATAATGCAATTCATTAAAAATAATAATTAAAAAAATTAAACTATTTATTTTAAAGGACAGAAATCTGTTTTAAGATTGTTGCAATTTATTTTTTGGCATTAAAATATTCTTACGTGTGTGTGTGTGTGTGTGTGTGTGTGTGTGTGTACAGTGATGGACTAGAAGATACTGTTGCTCCCGGGTGTGTGCTGTTTGTTTTTATCCCCAAATCCCAAAGTCTATACTTCGCAGCTTATTAGGGTACCTTCTTCCTTTCTCTTTTGGGAAGAGGGCCAAGAAAATTATACACTCATTTGGATGTACGCATACACACTAGAAAGATTTATGTATATGTATCTATAGATAAATGTGCATAGATAAATTATACAGTAGCCGTTCTGGGCTCCTCTTATGGATTCTGCTTCAGCTTTGTTGAGAGATAATCTACTTAAAATTGCAGTAGTAATTACTGTTTATCTTGCAACCACTGTGAACTACTGAATCTGGGGCCCGTTGGCCTGAGGTTTGCAGATGATATTTTAACTGTATTTTAGCAGAACTGACTCAGTCACTTTCTGCTTCCAATACTGTGCGTTTTGTTTCCTGGGGCCTTGGCTGAGGTTGAGCTCAAGGCATAATCCAAACGAATCCCCATTCAGCTTCTGACCAATCAGGGTGTCATCATAAAGCTAGAAAATAAAATCTCTAAATATTTCAACTGAAGAAAAAAAAATAGGAAAATGCAAATTATGCTCAACAAAACCTGAGCAAGAATGTTTTACTGGTTTAATACAAATAAACAAAAACTAGCAAATCCTTTCCATAAAATGCCATGGCAGACAAAGTTTAATATGAAGAAAAATCAAGGATGCCTTTTATCAAGTTAAGTAGATGTTAGTTTATAGATGTAAACGTATCTGTCTATGTGACATCAACTTAATGGTTGGAACTGAAAAAGCAAATGAAGAACAGTTGGGTTTTCGTGACATCGAACTATTGTTTGGTGTTCTACTGAGCTAGTTCCCAGTGTGGTGAGAATGCAAAGTGTAAGGTATAGACATTGTCAAGAAATTATTTTCTAATCTGTTGCTAGCAATGCAAGGGTTTGATAGGGAAATGGAGAGAGAGAGGGTCTGAGAGCATGGCAACAAGAAATCTTACCTGGCAATCGGAGTTCTACACCTACAAAAAGAAATAACTATTTTATTTTGCCTGAGATTGATCGCACTCTCATTCTCTGACTAGAACAAAATAGTTTGTTATTGGAAGAGGTTGGTATATACCATTGAGCAGCATGGGTTTGAAATCATCTATATATCCATTAGTAAGGAACTGGTGAAAGAAATTAGGGTGCATTGGTTCAAGGGAATTCTACATAGAATTCATGTCCGTACAGTTTGTACGGATTTGAAAAACTGTACTGGAATATTATTAAATGAAAACGATACTAACCAGTATGGGTGTGTGTGTGTGTGTATAATGAACGTTTTTGTATATTTTTTTTAACAGGATAAGCATATATTTGCATGTAAATAGATAGATGCTTTCTGGAAGGACATAAATACATAGTTGACAGTAGATAATTGTCCCTGAGGACAGATTCCGAAGTCCTGAGAATGAAGAGAAGAAATTCTGTGTGCACATGTATTATTTTATAATAAAACTTTGGGAAGAAATAAAGACCTGCAATTGAGTCCCATTTCTGAGACCAGCTCTGTGACATTGCAAGTCATCTAAATTTTATGAGCTTTCTTTCCTCATTTCTCACGGTGTTTAGGAGGAACAAATGGTGTGATCAATTTAAAAGTTCTCTGCAAAGTCTAAATGGGAATCCAGGTGTGTTATCTCTCTGTGTTTTGCTTTGTTTTTTAATGTAGCCCATGTGCTCTCCATCTGAGTGTGATTGAGCCGAGTGGCAGCGCTGACAATTGTAGTTAAAGTTTTCTCCAATCTGTTCACAGAGGGCTAGCATTTTTAGACTATACTTTCCCCGCCTGCCTTTGACAAACACCTGGACCCTGCAGTGCTCTCCTCCCCTTGCCAGCAGCACATGGGGCTGTGTTTCCAGTGCAGTGGAGATAGCTGAATTATCCTTTCGGACAGGGAAGAAGACTGCAGCACCTCTGCTGGCAGCGGAATGGGACAGCTGTTTTCTGAGGCTCGTGACTTCATGAAACCTCTGTTGGCAAACATACCTGCCTCGCCAGGAAGGGAAACCCAGCTATTCAAATGCTTTATGAGGCCCCAACTTCAGCTCATACTGTTTATTTGGGCTCTTAGTTTAATGTTGATCCCTAGTATCTAAATAATATGATTCATTGCCCCACCTGACATGCAGCCCTGCTTTATCTTCCAAGGGCAGCAGGAAGCTCCCTCCAAGTAGTTCTTGGCTTTAGTACAGGTTCTCTGCAGTCTGGGGCTCCAGCACAGAAGCAGCAGAGATTCAGAGAGGCACAATCACACACACATTCCAGTCACACTCACACACACAAACTCACACATACACTCAAGCACGCACCACTCATCCACTCATCACTGGTATGCACATTTAAGTACACACACGTATCACACACAGCTCACACACAACATGCCACACTCACACACACACTAGCCATGACTATATAAAAACAGAAGAGCCATCAACTTTGGAATTTGGGGTGGCAAGTGGAGAGATATATCTCTTGATATCTACAAGAGGGCAACCATGAATAATAATAACCGTATCTTAGACAATGGTATTTAAATACACACGCCAATTCACTCAAATGAAAATTCTTCAATCAGTTGCTTCTCCTTTTGGCGTTTTTATTCTAATGTTTGGGTTTTGTGGTTTACATATGCCCTGTCTGTGAGGATTACTTTTCAGTGCCTCCCCATCCACAGACAACCACACCTCTGTCTGCAGGATAGAGATGTAGGAGAACGGTCCTGTTCGCCAGGTCCAGACAAGCAGATGCTCCCAGGGAGAATGTTCTGGAACTCAGCTGGGTGAGCCTGGGTGGTGCTCAGTTGAGGCGCTTAACCAAGCAGGAAGGTAGGAAAGCAGATTCTAAATCTGTGATTCCTGGAGGAGAAATGGGCTTCACCACAGCCCATTGCTGCTCTCCTTTATGGTCTGCAGCCTCCTCACGGAGTTGCTTGCAGCTGGGGACCAAACATCTTAGCCCGCAGAAGTAGCATGGGTTTGAGTTTAGTGAGTCATGGCTTTGCTCTGAAAGCCTAATGTTTTTTTATTTTGTTTATTTATTTATACATGGGCAGGCACGGAGAATCAAACCTGGGTCTCTGGCATGGCAGGCGAGAACTCTGCCTGTTGAGCCACTGTGGCCCTGCCCAAGGCCTAATGTTTTTGTATCTTCTTTTCTCTTTGAGGGTGTCAAGGCCTTCCTGATGCAATGGTCCAGACATTTTTGTATGGCCCTCTCTGTGCACATGCAGGGGCTTTGGCCATCTGGAGGGTGTGGGCAAGAGTATATGGTGCCTTACACAGTCTGACTATCTTTTCTTTTCTATATACGCGCACTTCCCTAGGTAATCTCATCCAGCCGCACGGCTTTAAATCCTGGTTGTACGCTGTCATCTCCCAAGTCTGTATTTCCATTCTGGATCTCTCTTCTGAATCCCTGGCTCATGACCTAATGGCCTCCTGGACAGCTCCAATTAGATGCTTAGTAGGCATTTCAAATGTAACCTGTTAGGGATGGACCCCTCATTTCCCCCCAAAACCTGCTTCCCCTGAAGTCTTCCCCTTTTCAGGAAGGGCAACTCCATCTTTCCAGTTTTGCAGGTTAAGAACTGGGATTCCTTCTAGGTCTTTAAAATTTACTTCTCAGTCATATTTGCACAGATTCATTAGTGTGTCGATTCTATATTTGAAATATGTCCCAAATTGGAGCTCGTCCTAATAACTCTATGGCTATCTCTCTGGCCACAGCCACCCATTATCTCCCTTCTTAGGTTACAAAGAAAGTGTCCTATCTGGTCTTCCAGTGTCCTCCCTTTAGTACTCCACATTGGATCTTCCCCTGGAAATCCTTGTAATCCTTTAGAACTGTAAGTGGCATCCTGTCAGTTCTCTGCTGCAAACCCACCAGTGGCTTGTCTTACCTCAGGTCCGGCCTGAGAGGTTACCTTGCCTGCAATGGCTACTTGCTCTCCTCCCCTACCAATCCATCTCCTTTCCCACCCTTTCTTCCCCTTAGCTACTCTGCCTTGTCATGCTGGCTTCTTGCCTTCTTCCCAACACCAACCAGATTTTCAGTTCAGGGCCTTTGCTCTTGCTGATTCCTTTACTTGGTACACTTGTCCCTAAGTATTCTCACTTCCTTCAAGTCTGCTAAGTGCCTTATTATAGAGACATTTTCTCTCCACCTTACCCCACCCCTGCCACTCCTACTTTGTATTTCTTCATAAAAGAAATCCATACATGACAAGTTATACATATATCTATATGTATGTTTATAGGCTGATTTCTCCTTCTAGAATACAAATGGAGGTAGAAAGGGGAATGAAGTAAGGAGGGAGAGGTGGGAGGGAGGGAGGGAAGGAAGGAAGGAAAGAGGAAAAAGGGAAGGAAAATAGAAAGAAATCACCACTCTCCTATACCAAAACCCAAGGACACCATATTATGGGACTTTCCACTAGAGCAGTGTTTCCTAAGCTGTTTTGACCATGGCCATCGGTAGAAAATACATTTTACGTTATCGCAGTCTACATATACATGGTTACTGCATGTTATGTGCTCTATTTTCTATTCTGTTCTATTCTGCTTTAACCTTTATATTTTTATTTCATTTAAAAATGCATTAAACTGATTTAACCACCTATTAAGTTTATGAACCATGGTTTGAAAAACTTTTTACTAGAGAAGATTTGAAAATCTCGAAGGGGGATAAATATTAAAATGTAAGTACAGTGGGTCAGTCATGCACACTATAATGTGAATTAATTACATCAGATTACTTTCTAAAAGGCTAATGAAGAATTTTGGAGTTTTAACTAGAGTTAGGGAAGAAGAAGCAATTTTCTAGTATAGGTTCTTTTAGAAAAGAGGGGCATGGGTTGGATGCTGGTGATGCGGTGTTTTTAAATGATGACACTAGGAAAGGTACGGGAGAAGCCAGGAAAGTGTCATCAGAGCAGTCTGGGAAAGTTGGTTGGGGCCAAGCTCTTTGCCAATGTTGCCCACATTTCAGAGGGGCAAACCAGGTTTCAAATGCCGTCTGGCTCTGCTCTGCTCCCCTGAGGACTTTTCACATCCTGTCCTTCGGGTGTTTCACAATTGAAGTGCTCTTCCATTGTCCACATCAGTGCCTTTATCCAGGAGATGTAATAGGTTCTAGATTTTTTTCAGCCCAGTGTTCCCTGTCAAACTTGAGAGATGACAGAGTGCTGGTGACTCAGGTCATCTTCTCAGAAGCAGACTTGAGGCCTTTCAGTTGGTGCCATGCAATGATTATCATCTGACATGGGGTCCTTATGTGCTGGGCACTGTCCAAAGTACTTTACACTCACCCTATGAGACACTGCCATTAGTGCCTCTATTTACAGATCCAAGGCATGATTATAACTCGCCCAAGTTTATCAAGCCACCAAGTAGTGCAGCAGGGTGCGACCCGGGCAATCTGGCCCCAGAGCTCTTGTTCTTGGCCATTGCTTATCGTTGAGAGAGATGATAACTCGCAGTACTGTGAAATTGGTGCCAACATGTTGCTCCATGGAAGGAAAAGGGGAGAGTTTCAGGACCAGAGAACTCCCCTCTTATGAATCCCTTTATCCCACTCTGCCTGAATTCAAGTTTTGATAGAAGTACAATTAGTCAAGGACCAAAAGATTAATTGTCCGACTTGCACATTGTAAACTGGCTGCAGACTTATCTTATTTTGTCTGCTTAGTGTTTAAAAAAACATGGACTGGGCCCTGGTGGCTCAGTGGCAGAGTTCTCACCTGCCATGCCAGAGACCCAGGTTCATTTCCTGGTGCCTGCCCATGTAAAACAACAACAACAACAAAAAAAAACAAACATGGACTTAAGTGCCTTTTGCTACCCATGTGCCATGTGCTCTTCATTCACCACAGTCCCCACCGCTTCCCTTTGTGTCCCCACCCTGCTCATTTGTTACCTGGCTGGTTCCTGAAAGCTGTGTTTGTGTGTGGGGGTGTAATATCCCTGGTGTAGTCCATACCTTAAAACCAGATCGAGTGCCACCCAACTTTACAACCCAGATGTCTTAAATCTGCATAGCCACCATCCACTCACACCAGCACTCTGAGGACTCACAGAAGGTAAACTGGGTATGGACTAGCTCACATTGTTATCAGAATGTTTCACATCTGACTGAACTTTGAAATATGTTTCCCATTTGTCCAGGGAGAGTCCATTGGGAACACCAGTTCTTGAGGACCAATCTGGTACCAGAGTCCCTAAAGTTGGCATAGTAATATGTGATTGAGTGTGTGAGGGTGCTTGTTGAGGAAGGAAGCCCAGGGAATCCATCACCAGCATGAAGCATTGGGTCAGAAGGGCGAGCAATTGCAAGGAGGCGGGCACTGAGGCCAAGTACAGAGAGGGCTCCAGGAACTGGCCAGGAATTGGAAGCAGAAGGAGAGTGAGTGGCTGGACAATTCAGTGAGGGCATTGTGACTTAACACTTGTGTTGGCAGGTTTCTGGACAGTTTTGAAGTACAGGCATTTAGATACCTAGAGAATATTTGGCTTCAATTGCTCATCAATACTTAAATATTTAAAGAGGCCCTATGAAGGGCCTGAATTAGTTGTAACTGAATGAACTTTTACTGTTGAAAAACTTCAGCCTCTAATGAACTCTATGCTAAAGAAGTTGAAGAAGAAATGTCCAATCTCCCTATCACCTTTAATACCTGGTCAGGCTACTACAAGGGCCAACAGGGCTTGTTCTCACTTTTTCTTTTTAAATAATCAGCACAATGCCAAAGTATTGTATATGCCAAAACACATATGCTTCATGCCAGTGCAAGTCATGGATAGAGATGGAGGAATATTTTCCCCTAGAATATTTCAGAATGAGGAATTGAAAAGTACAGACTCCGGAGTCCAACAGACAGTTTGAATTTTGGATTTGATTCTTTTTACCAATGTGTGTATGGATAAATTACTTAAAGCCTCTAAGCTTCAGTTTCCTTACTTGTAAAATAGCATGAATTAT
Organism: Myrmecophaga tridactyla; assembly: GCA_004026745.1. NCBI lineage: Eukaryota > Metazoa > Chordata > Mammalia > Pilosa > Myrmecophagidae > Myrmecophaga > Myrmecophaga tridactyla. The sequence continues at coordinate 13,666 of PVIY010054867.1, forward strand.
ACCTTTTGCATAGGGTTGTTGTCATGAAATATTTAATGAAGTAGCATATAAAATTATTGGCATGTGCCTAAAACATTATACATTCAACAATTGTAATTTTTTAAATCATTAGCTTCTAAAAATACTTGGAAGAAACCTGGATGGTGGTGCTCTGTGACCTTCCAGTATGATATTTGGTGATGATCTTTGCAAGAGAACAGTAAACAAGATGGGAGAACGGGACTTGCATTCTCTACTCAAACAGGATGCGTTCAACCATTAAGCCACGAGGAGTAGTGGGCAGTAGAGTCTACAAAACACGGTCCTTGGTTCAGACAGCAATGCCTTCATCTTTTTTTTTTTTTTTTTTT